>JAHWFP010038600.1:0-34547 GCA_023313725.1 Lithobius niger
GCAAGCCGACATCCTTTCATCGAGAGGCGTTCCACACCCATACGCCCATGATGCAGCCAGCAAGCCGACATCCTTTCATCGAGAGGCGTTCCACACCCATACGCCCATGATGCAGCCAACGCCCTCAGTTCATGTGCTCTTAATGTCTTTCAGGATATCGGTATGATCTGGGCCTTCTTCATATGCTTTCTTTATTACCGCACAGATCCACTGCCCCATCCTAGCCGGTGTTACCGGTGCAAGTAAAACTTCTCCCGATTCACCGTCTACATTCAAAAAGAGTGGTGTGGCTGTAGTGTCACCTTCACCGACCCTTCTGCAATGCTCTGTTCTCTTCAGGTAGCATCTAACCGCTCTAATGGGGTATTGTAGTCTCTCCTCATCTTCTCTATTCACCACTGGTGCCAGTGCCTTAATCCTGATAGGTTGTGGTCTGACGTCTGGTCTCGAAATTCTTGGCTCTGAAGTGCGCTGAGAATGTAAGCGTCATCGTTGAGATATCTCTGGAGGATCGCATGTGTTGATCCTCCCTCGATAATGCTGCAAATTCGCTCTGTCTACTGGCTGTTTCAAGCGCTACTAGGAACAGCATCTTATGAGTCAAGTAAGTCATTGATGCGTTCCCCACTGGCTCATATGGTGGTCCCGATAAGCTCCTCAGCACAAAAGGGAGATTCTATCTTGGGAAGAGATTCCTTACCCTAGGTCTTCCGTTCTCAAAGGCTTGGATGGGTTCCCCAGTGGCTCATATGGTGGTCCCGATAAGCTCCTCAGCACAGAAGGGAGACTCCATCTTGGGAAGAGATTCCTTACCCTAGGTCTTCCGTTCTCAAAGGCTTGGATGGGTTCCCCAGTGGCTCATATGGTGATCCCGATAAGCTCCTCAGCACAAAAGGGAGACTCCATCTTGGGAAGAGATTCCTTACCCTAGGTCTTCCGTTCTCAAAGGCTTGGATAAGTCTTGAAAATTGAAATCACCCTACTGGTCAGAATCTGTCTCCTAAAATCGATACCACCGAATTTATCACTGGTCGGTACCATTTAATGGATGTTGGGGCCAATCCGCTTCCGTATAACTGTTCAAGGAACTCCGCCAAGGCGTTCTCCGAAGGGTTTCTTGGGTCCAGTCCCTTCTCCATGCACCATCCATACCACTTTTTCCACTTCGTTTCGTAGTCCCTTGCTGTTGATTTTCGGTGGCATTGAGGAATCCTTGTGACTACCGGGTTTGAGAATCCTGCGTGTTGAAGGGTCCTCTTTATAGTTTCCATCCGTGAAGGTGAAGAATGTGTGGTTGCAGATGGAGTTGGCGTCTCGTTCCTCTCCCTTGTGAAAGGAAGTTCTCCGTAATGGGTAGTGAAATCGGTTCTTCTGAAACTAGTTCTGTTAGGTCCACGAACCAGGGTGCTCCTGGCCGCCACGGTGTAATCAAAATGAGCGACTTGTTGCTCGATCGAAACTTGTTGAGCGTGTCCTGAATCAAGAAAAACGGTGGGAAGGCATACCCGTAGAGTCCGTCCCAGTTGATCGCTAAGGCATCCGTTGCCCATGCTCCCTCGTCCGGGAATGGAGACACAAAGTGAGATAGCTGTGTGTTGAGTCTGGTTGCGAACAGGTCGAGATGTGGAGTGCCCTACTTGGTAAAGAGAGCTTTGCACACTGATGGATCCAACACCCACTCTGTCGTGAGGTCGTTGATTTTCTGGATAGAGCGTCTGCCCATACGTTTACCTTCCCCGCAATGTGTTTCGGCTGTAGCGTTCTGTCTAAGCTGTAACATACTGCTCCTTCCCAGGCTGTTATGGCATACTGCACTGAGTTCCAGGACGTTTATGTGCAATTTCGTCTCCTGTTCCGACCATCTCCCTGATGCTTCGGAGCTGTCCATGTGCGCTCCCCAGCCCTCCGTTGATGCGTCCGAAAACAGTAGGTAGTCTGGGGTCGGCTCGTGAATAGCAACTCCTTTCGTCAGAGTTGTTTCCTGCATCCACCATTCCACGTTCCACCGTGGAGGTTGTCCAAAAGGTATCCTGTCCATCCAAGTTACTCTCGGGGACCAATTCAGCTTTCTAAACCAGTGTAAAGGCTTGGCTTGCCACTGACTCCACCGAACCAGTCTTGTAATAGAGTCCATTGTACCTAGAACTGAAGCAAGGTCCTTTTCCGAAACGTGTGTCCTGTCCAGTAGTTTTCCCATTTCTACGGTTGTTTTCACTGTCCTTTCTAGGCAAGGGCAGACCAGTATGGTCCCTAAGTCGAACTGTGCTCCTAGGAATGTGAACACACTCTGTGGGACAAGCCTTGATTTCGTGACATTGATTCCCAATCCCAACTTGTGGAAGAGCGTGATGCATTGGTGGAGGTTGCCTTCGCATCCAGTCGTCCAGATAAGCATGTGTTCGAATGTGTAATTCGTGCAGGTGGCATAGGACTGGGTGAAAGATCTTTGTGAAAACAAAAGGGGCCGTCGATAGTCCGAAGGGGAGAGTCACAAAGTGGTAAGTAACTCCTTTGGAGTGTACTCAGAATAGGTGACGTACCGATGGGTGTAGGGGGACGTGCAGGTAGGCGTCTTCATGTCGATGGACACCGTGAATTCCCCTTTCCTCGACCTCTTTCTGATAGAATCTAACATTTCCAACTTGAAGTGTTCTTCCCCCAAAACTAGTTGAGTCTTCGTAAATCGAAGATTAGCTTCCCCCCCCCCCCTGGGGGGGGGGGGGGGGGGGGGGGGGGTCCAGAATCCTTTCGTGCCGGGTGTTGAAACCTCTATTGCCCTCTTCTCTAGGAGTTTTTTCAATTCCGCATCTACTAGCTCGTCTACCGGCCGAGACGTGAGCCACTCCGGCGGCTTCACAGTAAGGGCAGGAGTGGAGATGAATGGTGGAAAGTAGCCCTCTTCTAACGTTGATATCACGAATTTATCTGCCGGAAGGTTTTTCCACTCCGAGACGTGATATCGTAGCCTTCCCCCTCCTGTCGATGAATGGGGTAAGGTACCTGTGTTGCGACGTGAAGTGTCTTGAGTAGTCTCCTACCTCTTCACTTACCTCCGCTGTCCCTTCCTCTTAGCTGAGGAGGGGCGGGTTTCTGAAAGGGAGGCGGTTGACGTTTATCGACTTGTGCGGGTTTCTTGTTCCCGCTGTTATCCAGGTTGTTTTGTGGGAAATTCCCTGGGAAGCCAAAATGTTTGGGTGTGGCGGGGGCGTTTTTGAACTTTTTCTTCTGTCCCGAAGTCGTGTTGGCTATGGCCCGTGTCTTGAGTTCTGGGGCGAGCTGTAATAGCTTTCCGTCGAATAATTCTGCCGACTTGTGGATAGGTAGGAGCCGTAGGTGCCCAATGGTGTCCACCAACAGGCCTCAAGTGTTCCTACTTTTTCCTACTTTTCCTACTTTTTTACTTTTTCTGAATTTTCCTACTTTTTCTCCAGACAATAATATGCCTAAAAAATAATTTTCACTACAGCAAGCTTTGATTGAGAAAGGCAAAAAAGTATTGATACTGTTGCTTTTGAGTACGCAAAAATAATGAAATCGGGCTAGCACGGTAGTGGACACGTAGAAAGCAGATGGCTCACTGTACTTCCTGCTCTTCAGAGGATTGTGTTAAATTGGCCTGCTTTGCAACGGTACTTCCTAAAAGATTGGCTTCAAAAGCAAACAAGTCTACTCTGGCATCAAGTCGATATAAAAGAATATGCAAAACCTTGACTCGTGAGACATTGATTGAGATCAGGTTCATCGAATCATTCGGTCCAATTTTCAATGCATTTATTTTGTTCTTTCAAGGAGAAGGTCCGTTGGTGCATCTTCTGCATGAAAAAATGGAAGAAACCGTGGTGTCATTAATGTTAAGATTCTTGAAACCGGAAGTTGTGACGGGAAAAACTGGAAAAGACTTACTAGTAGTTACTACATGTGGAGATTTTAGCAAAAGAGAATGAAGAGCAATGAACTGTTTAAACAAGGAAAATAGTGAATCCAACTTCTCTTCCTGTTTTCTCACTAACTGTATCGGTTAGCGCAACTTTTGTAGGGGTAGGGCCGTTCATACTCAAGTCGATCACACTATTTTCAGTCAACGATTGGTCCACGTTAGCACTATCTCCCGTCTCGTTTCCGTCCATCACATGTGACGATCCGGAAAACGAGCCCAACTCACTTCCCATTCGACGATGGGTATCAGGACACATATCTTCCACCGATTGCGTATTACGGGGCGGAGATCCGTGGTAGTTGATCGTCTCTTTACTAATCTTAATCCGTTTCCGTCCATCACATGTGACGATCCGGAAAACGAGCCCAACTCACTCCCCATTCGACGATGGGTATCAGGACACATATCTTCCACCGATTGCGTATTACGGGGCGGAGATCCGTGGTAGTTGATCGTCTCTTTACTAATCTTAATAATTTCTGCTCTTACCGTGCTCTTTATCTTTCATAGATGATTTCGATTTATCTGTGGGTGCTGACAATGTTGTTTTTGTGCTCGACTTTTCCTTAAGCTCCGAATTGACGGAATTTGTGCACTGGTTATTAGATTTCTCTTTCCGACGGTGGTGATCGTCGCGCTTGGAAGCATGCTTTTTTCCCATTTTAGTGCTCTCCTTGCTAGAAGTTCCTTTCGACGAAGATGGCGCCTGTTGCACCATGCTATCCAACATTTCTTTGTTAGACGCCGTCATTTTTTCCATCATTATCTCTGCAAATTTAGACAGTTTATCGTCGAATGATTTACGGTATCTGCCGATTCGAATTTCGTGTCCAACTTCTTGTCCACTTTCTTCTCGAGTGAGCCCTCCAATGAATCTTTTACTTCTTGCCGCATTTGATCCATTCTTACGTTCATAGTAGATGCTGCAGTTTTACTGGCTGTGTGTACTAGATTCTCCATTTTCGAAGAAGATGGCGGCAATGCGTCTTGAGGTGGGAATCCATCGAACGATGACCCCGAACTGGATGCTTAGTTTAATATTCCTTCCGTCTTTAGTACTACTTTGGCACTAACTGATAAGTCTTCATTTAAAGTCACGAGCTCCTTTACTATTTTCTTGTTAGCCATACGTTCCCTCTTTGCACGTTGTAGTGCTCTTTGGTCAGTTTGCCGCCATGTTTTTCGTATTTTTTGGATACTGGCAGGCTCGTGTAGCTCACACAAAACTCATTTTTTCTCACCGAAGTCAGTCTCTGCAACGCCTGCATGCTGGGCGATGAGCGTGAATGTTCTTTTTACATGAACGTTCGTTAAAATTGCCGTCGTTGATGGCCTTATTAATCTTATCAATAGCTTTCATACTCGGAAATACAGTAGCACGATGCTTTCTGCATCAGTGCTCAAGCGTTGTGAGGGCAAGATGGCGGCACACTGTGAACAAAGGGAGGCACAGTGATGCGCCTAGTGGGAACTAGCTAAAACTAGAAAATGTTTAGGAGAGCCGAAAAAGGGTGACATTTTTTATCTTGAGCATGGAAATCTAAAATTAATCAATTTTAGCACGAATTACTATATTCACAGGTAGTAAGAAATGTATGTTATTCATTGTTGAGAGACTTTGTCAGCCAATTAATGAAAGCGTTGGTTGGTTTTTATAAAAAAAATTTAGGTTCACTGCACTGAAAATGTAGGTAATACCGTAGTGCAGTTCAAGAGTATGTCAGTGCTTCAGGACTGGTCATTGTGTGTCTGTGGTAAAATTAAAAAAATTGTAAATAAAAGAATTACTTGCAACAATTTTGTGGTTTACAGTACTAAGGTGAATTGTCTTAAATTTGGCGGGAACAATCACGATGATTAACTTACAGCAGGGGGCTGTAAAATTTTCTGTTAAACAAACATGGGAGGGTTATGGCAAGTAAATGAATTTTTCGGGCGGGATCTCCATTAGTACTAACATCAGACAAAATGTTCACATGTCAGTGCTCAGAGGTCGAGTCAGGGTCGCAGCAGGTCACATTGTGGATGAGTAAAATTAAAGAATTAGTCAAACGTTAAATATTGCAAACAGAATGTAGTTTCCTACGGTTTTTCAGTATTCAGTTAAACAAGGTATGCGACTTCTGGGGAAGTGCCAAAATCTCGATGGAAGTTTTTTTTTACTTTGTGATATTGTGATGCCTTAGTTTTTGGTGTGTTTCTGCGATATTCTCATGCAATGAAGCCAATTCGTCCGACACTGTTCACATGTTAGGATGTTACATATTCGCTTGGACACCCTCCTTTACGCTGGACTTGCAGATATGTAGGTCTAATTCCAAATTCGAACCCCTGCAATGAATTTTGCCCAACGAATTCTGCTGCGAGTTAGAAAATTATCCTTGCGAAACGTGATAAGGTTCGTTTATGTGCACGGCAGCACAAGACCGGGGATCAAGCCGCTACTGCGTCTTCTTACTTCTCCCTCTAAACGGAACGGGCTATTTCCAATCTTCGTCAGTTTTACCCTTGCCCCCCCCCCCCCCCCACACACACACAAAAGGGACAAATTGCTAAACCTTTGGTGGGACAGTGTATTGAAACTGTATTTTCCCTACCATTTGGGTAGTATCCCCCCCCCCACGTAATGGTGCTTAAAAATCCATTCTTTCCCCCTCCCTGCCCCAATGTGTAATGACTGGTGTTTTTGTAAGTGTAAAACTATGGCGGCCCATTGGCGAGTATGTAATTGAAAGATGAACTACTGTACTTACCGTGTCAACTAGTACCAAGAAAAACGGCATGAGCTATGGAAATCAAATTTTAACAAAGAAAAAAAACTTCTAAACAAGACTCGTCTCGCTTATCAGAATCATTTATTGAACAGAATAAATTCGAAATATACAAGCAACTTAATATATGGCAGCATTAAATGCAAAAACACAAAGTGCTAGACTTTCCATGGAATCACACTCCTCTTCTTTGGGCAAATTGGATTCTAAAAACAAGACTTAAACAAGATGCACTAACACTGCATTAGCAATTCGACGTGTCGTATGGTAGAATAAAAATTGACGTATGAAGTTGGAACGGCAGACATAGCAACAGGACACTACTAAAAAATTTAAATGCATGGTGTACTAAAGAATATCTACTATATTGCACATTATATTAAAAAAATTTGTCTCGTAACATTTGCTACTACGATACGGCAAATGAGCCAGAATCTTGTGTGCGACGATGCAATCACTGACCAGATAAGTTTTCATCGGAGGCTGATACTGGTTTTCGTAAAAAAATAAAACTGGAAGCTTCGTTGTTTTACAGTTTCCCGTACCCGTTGTTCTTGTTCATCAGACTTTTTTTAAATCTTCGAACACCATATTTCATAAATTCAGCAAGTAATTTGGTGGGGGGGGGGGGGAGTAGAAGAAATCGTATTGCGCTGAGGGTACGTGAGGTTGACTACTTTAAATTTATTTACACTTTTTAGGTGTATTAACAAAAGTTAAAATATTCACACGAATATTGTGACAAAGTCCACATTGAATATAACACTGCAATTTCATGTGGCTAATTTTTGTTAGGCTACTCAATACAAAGTACTTATTTTTACTAGCGTTTTATAATTATCTTTATTATTATTATTTGTAATTTTAAATCTGTGCTTAAAACTAATGTCGAACCAATAAAACTTACGTGAGTCTTCCTGTTACGGATTTTTAAAAAATCTGAAAGTCAGAGGCCATTAGGAATATCCCGCCCTTCCCTCCCTCTGGCCAGTCCGCCACTGTGAAAACAGGACATCATTCACTTTGCTCACTCGTTCAATAGGAAACAAAACTACAAATACGCGTAATAAAATACTGTAATATATCGCACCCGGAAAGCAGCGAGGATGGCGCAGTAATTAACAGCAAAAGTCTTATACGAGCATCGCATTCATAGTACCGTCCAGATTCAATCAGAAATTCGGTGTACCATCCAGATCACCGCAAAAGTAAATGATGACTCGCTTTGTATTGTTATGCGCCATAAGAGGGGAGCCATCTCGACGTACTCCATAGCCTCTAACCGACCGCAATGTTGAAGAGCTGACTTGCCGAAATGCGCAGTTACACGCCGCAATTTTTCGTATGATCGGCGTTGAGCGCACACCATTACGTTGAGGAAGCGCTGACGTCAACCACTGATCGTGTACTATTTGACGACGGTTTTTCGCTCAGAGACCTTTTTAGAGGTTAGCGAACTAAAACCGCCCTAACTAAATTAACTACAGCATAATACCTTGTGGACAGGCGCTCTGCAAGTCACCCACCCGCATACTTGAATTTCGTCGGATCAGAATTGAACAAATGTGTCTGGTTTTTGAGGAGACGTCGCTGACGTAAATCGGCTACCCCCGTTTTTTTGGCCACAACCGCATTAATTCGACGTGTGACACGTAGAATTAAAAAACGCAATTGACTGTGACACTCTTTTCCCTTGTACACCTAGTAAGGCTGTACCGAACGCAAATTTTTCAGCCAAACCAAACCGAACAGACCTTAAATGAGCCGAACACCGAACACTTTCGAACCGAACAAAAGTCTACCAAACCAACAACCTTTAAAATAAAATTCAAAACAACTCCGTTCAGAAACATTCATCAAAGTACAAGTTTCTGAATAAATACAGGTATGTTCACATAGACTTGTAGGTGCAGAGATGTGGGAACTGTTTGAGCCTAAAGAAATCTCCACCTTTTTACATATCTGAACGGTTATGCGCTAGGTACTTGTGGTTTGGACCATCGGAAGGCTGGCGAAAGAACCTTCAAAATGGTGCATTTAAACATCAAAATCCATCAATTAGAAGTGGAAATACGTTCGGTTCGGTATTTTTCTTTTGAAAGGCAGCACACCGAACCGTAACCGAACACCCTCTGTTTGGCCATGTTCGGTTCAGTTTGTTCGGTTCGTTACAGCCTTAACACCTGAATTTTTAAAGTTAAAAAAAAAAACCTTAAGCTAACGATATTTTATTTTATGCAAACGAACTTGTACAGTTTTCTACTTGTTTTGCTTCAAATTCAGTTTTCCAAATGTCTCTGTTTCTACTAATATCAATATTGAATCTTTAACACAAATAAAAAAATACTGGCATGTTAAAATTTCTGGTACCTCAACAGTCGACATGGGAAAAAAAGCTTTGATACACAGCAACATACACAAATCATTTCAAGACAAAATTTCACACGATTACTCACCAGCAGAATACAGGAACATCACGTACGAGACTAGATAGGGCTCTTCGTGTGCCACATCTTAACAGCTGAATATGCAATAACAAGCGATGCAATAGCAGTATATGCAGTAATTGGTTTTGTTCTATATTTTAAGTTTGATGATTTTATATACCTTTTCACTCATTAGTGTCTTATGAATTATATGCCAATTAAAAGTAGGTATATATATTCTCAAAATGTACAGAAGTTTGTATTTCATAGCTATGTGATACAATTTACTAAGTGTATGACAGATTCAAGTAACTTCTTTTAAGCTTAATTTTACCGGTATCTTGGCTTGGGTGACAATAGGGTTGATAGAAATACAATCCCAAACGAACAAAAGTCACCAGAAAAACGCTCACAGTACGAAAATTAATGATGTTTTTCGAAATACAATCCCTGTATACATCTAGTTTTTTTAAGTGTATTTTGCATTTAATAAAGCTAAGTTTTGCAAACTACACAACGTCCATATACTAATAGCAACTCTATTCTCGGGCATCATTAAAATACGGTAGGCTCTCTTTGTAACGAACAACCTAGTGCACCAATAAACGGTTCTTTATCCAGTCTTAATATGGGAAGTTCCTTACAGCTAGAGACGTGCGATACTCGATAAATTCGAGCGGAGCCCAGTATGCAACTTGTACTTGGCTCGCTGCTCACATCCATACTCGAAAAACTTGAATCTGGCGAAAATGCAATAACTTCGTCAATTTTTTACCAATTTCAGCATTCCAATATACCAAATTCATCGTCTCGACTAGAGCCTTCTGATTAAAAGTCAACAGTTCAAACTGTTTTCAAGGTATAAACTTAAAACTAGAAAACCATGACCCACACAATCAGTTAGCGCCATCTTTGTTCTTATTACAGGTTTTGAACTTTGGTTTAACGTTTCTGCACGTCAATTTGACATTTTTGTACTTCAATTTAACGATAGTGGATTTCAAATTAACACTCTTGTCTTTGGATTTAACACACTTGCATTGAATTTAACACTTTTGCACTTGACATTAAAGCATTGAAATATCTAATTTTTTTTTCGCTGTAAAGAATGTGAAATTATACGAAATGCAGACATTTTTACTATGCTACTGTAATGTAATTTCGCTGCAACATTTCCGAATTTGTACGAACTAATATCCTATGGCACTTTAAATAAATGACGATCAAGAGCGGTGTTTGAAGCGAATGACGGCTGCTTTGGAGCACAGGGCTCGTCACAAAAACCGCGTAGCGCTTGCACTCGCACTACGCGGTTTTTGTGACGAGCCCCCGTCCTTTGGAGATACTAGCTGGCTTATGCAGTGTAGGCTACGTCATGTCAAAGGTTGTGTGTAAGCTTGTGTGGGAGGTTTCACTCCACAGGACAAACGACTCACAGTTGGGTTTTCTAACGTCTTTACTGCACATATTCATAAGTCTTGCTCGAACATTCGTGCACCAGCGGTCACTGGCTTCTTACAATTAACCAACCACTATATTCGCGAGCAGACGCTGCCGCTTACGATAACACTGGGAGGTGTGCCCAGGGGATGCAGTGGTGGCTTGCGCACCCTCACACTTGTATGTGTACGAGGCACTTCTCATTGTATGCTTCCACGTAATTTATTATCGGTCTAGTTTATGCTCATGTAAATATTTGCTTCCGGCCTCCTTTTTTTAGGTTTTCTCACTCTGTTCTCCTTTCGAGAAAACAGTTTATTTTACTAATTTTGTAAATGTCTGCCACCTACAATACTGTAAAAGTGCAGTTAGTGGTAGTAAAAAAATAGTAGTAATATTTTCGTATTATTTACTTTTTTTCCTAATGTGGTTATGACAGTTCCTCCTTGTGAATTCTTTCGTGAGCTACAAGCTCAACGATGATTTTGATTTATTTGATGTTTCTGAACAGGTGCCCTTGCGACTCGTCGTCGTCGGTCCGTTGCTTCTCTGACAAGCTCATTGTTTAGTACTACCACAGCCAACTTAATATGTCAGCGCTGCCGTATCAAGTTGACTGTGGTACTACTAGCTCTATAGCTGCGGTACGTACGTCCAATTCAGTAACATTGCTGTCAAGATTTCTAACATCACGAAAACAAGAAAATATGCATTACCTGTAAATACCCGCCCAACCTCCCTTCTCGAGTTACCATCATGGTTGACATAGCGGGAGAAAAAGTAGATGGCTAGCTATTGCTGTAACACCATTTATGGAGGGCCTGCGCGTGCTAGTCCCGCGCATGCGCAGGTGGGTGTCTGAGCTGGGCGTATCTAGAGAGTTTTGATTCCTCCAGGGTACCGAGCACTCAGGAACTGAATGCAAATAAATTTACAGGTAGTGTATATATTCTTAGGCAATAGAAACCAATTTTAACCTCCCCTCCAGGTAAAATTGCGGTTTTTCTTACAAGCCACAGGCTCGCTGGTAACGGAGCTTTGTTTAATCGCAACAGCTGCAACAGTAATCACCAACCCTCCTCAATTATCAAGAGAAGTCATTATTTATCTAAAAAAAAAAAGCCTATTTTGCCGACCCTCCTGTCTGGCCGGCTAAAATGGTTTCTTTTGCTAGGGAAAATATACAATACCTGTCGATTTTTGCCTTGTTTCATGATGCTGCTGTTGTTGTGCTTAGTTGTGTTTGAGATCTCTTAGCTCTTGTAGCTTGCCAGACTCGGGAACCCCACCGCACATGCGTGCCCCTCCTAATAAGAGTGGCAGCTCCCAGAGTCTACCATCTTTTTGTCTCTCTCGATTGTCCATAACGTGACTCGAGGAGAGGTAGGGTGGGCGTGAAAATATTGTATATTTTCCTTAGCAAAAGAAATCATTTTTAGCCAGCCAGGCAGAAGGGCCGGCAAAATGGGGCCTTTTTGTTGCATGGAAATTTCCAATACATGGTGATTTTTGCATTGACAGGCAGACCTCATCAAAGTTGGTGGCGGGCACCTTATGAGCGAGTTCCCTAGGGTTCCGAGTCCGGCGTCTTCCGAACATAGTATCTTCTTGAGCCTCATTGATTAGATGGTTTATAGGAAGAAAACCCTGGCTCAAAAAAGGGGAGAGGGTAGGGTGAAGGTGGAAATTTGCTGTTAGCAGTTTCAATAAATTACCTAAATTTTCTTGATTAGGGTGGTTTGTGCTGGGGATGCAGTAATTCCTCTTGCTTGGCAGCTTTGAGCGTCCTGGGTCTTGGTAGTAAGGGCTGTCTATTGATCAACATGAAGAGCCCTGGTGTCGAAGTCGAGCAGGTTTGGAGTGCTGATGTGAATTTGTAGTTCAGTTGATTGAAGTGAAGAGTTTGAACTTGACTTAGCATGTTTCCCACGGAAAAAGAGCCGAAGAGCCGTCTTGAGATGAAAACAGGAACGTTGCTGTTCAAAGGTGGAAAATACGGTCGGATCTGAAGAGCGCGATCCCGGTGGGACTGACATTGACTACGTTCGTTCTCCAAATGAAAGCGTGACAGGTTTGAACGGCGTGAGGGTGTTGGGTTTTGTTGGACTGAAAGGGTTGACGTCGGACTGAAAGCGGATTGATGGTGCTGCAGAGTGATGCAAAGCGGAACGATCCGAAGTCGAGGTCTCTGAAAGGTGGATCAAGCCCTAGAACCAACGGGTAAGGAGCCTCGATGCGGAGTTGCTTTTAACGAAGCTTGTGGGAACAAAAACGTGACAGGTGGTGACGCCTGGGTTTTTTTTTTTTTTTTTTAAATGAAAGGCTGAGGCTGAAGTGAAAGTGGACAGAGGGTGTCATGGTGCGACGTAGAGTGGGATGATCTGAAGCCGAAGTTTCGGAGAGGTGGGTCAGCCCCGGGAATCAACGGGGAAGGAGCCACGGTGTTTTCGATTGTTTGGAAAAGGATTCGGTTTGGACGGGTTGAGCCAGGGAAAAACGAGATGCCGGCGATTGGGAGTTGCAGGCGTGTCCATCAGGGCGTTGAATGGTGAGCTTTCGGATGGAGCCACAAAGTGCTCCCTGGAAGCAGTAAGAGAGACGGACTGTAGCCAGCATCAGTAGTGGTTGAGCAAGCCATCCGAGCTTTCGTATGGTGGACTAGACCCGGGAGTTTACGGGAAAGGAACCACAATGTTTCCTTTGGCCAGTCAAGCGTGTCGGCCGAAAGTTGGGATCGGAAAGAGCAAACCAAGTAATCCGAGTTTCGGATGCTAGGACGGATCCGGAGGGGGGCAACGGGAAAGGAGCCACGGTGTCATCCATGCAGGTAGCCAGAAAAAGTCGGACAAAAGCTGGCATCAGAAATTCGGCGGACAGTAGCTACAATGTTTTCCAAGTTGGCACTTGGGAAGAATCGGGCGGAAGCAAGTGTTCAGAAGAGCAGGCCAAGCAACCCGAGCTTTCAGATGGCGGGGAAGATCTAGGGGTCAACGGGAAAGAACCCGCGATGTCTTTCAATTTGACAGTCAGGGAGTTGGAAGAAAGTCAGCGTCAGGAAGATTAAGCTAAGGAATCCAAGCTTTCGGATGGTGGGACAGACCGGGAGACAACGAGAAAGGAGCCAAGATATCTTCCAAGGAGGCAGTTGAGTTGAGTCGGACGAAAGCCAACGTCAGGAAGAGCAACCCAAACAATCCGAGCTTTCTGGTGGTGCGTCACACCCGGGAGTCAACAGGCAAGGAGTTACAATGTTTTTCAAGGAGGCAGCCGAGTTGAGTCGGGCGAAAGTCAGTGTCAGTAAGAGCAACTCAAGCAATCTGTGCTTTCGGATGGTGGGACAGACCTGGAGTCAACGGGAAAGGAGCCACGTTATCTTCCAAGGAGGCCGTCCAGCGTCAGAAGAGCCAACCAAGCAATCCGTGATGGAATGGGAATAGGACCATGAAATCTTCCGAGGGGGCAGACAAGTTGAGTCGGACGAAAGCCAGCATCAGGAGGAGCAAGCTAAGTAATCCGAGTTTTCGGATGGTGGGACAGACTTAGGGTCAACGGGAAAGGAGCTACGATGTCTTCCATGGGGGCAGCCAAGAGTCGGATGAAAGCCGGCAGCAGGAAAAAACAGATTAGGCAATCCGAAGCTGAGTTTTCGGGTGGTGGGACAGTCCCGGGATACAACGGGAAAGGAGCCACGATGTCTTTCATCAGGGTGCTTGCGGCCAAGGTGGAGCTTTGGGCGTGCTAACCCAGATTCACGGAACAGCAGTGGGACTTAAGTGACGACTCTTTCCAGCGGAACGAGCTCGTGGAGAGTCAGGTATTCGGAAAGGCGTATGGTCGTTGACGTCTAGCCGGGTGGCGGGGAGTCGGGATCAACAGGGAAGGTGCCGTAGCGTTTTCCGTCATTTGAGTGAAGACCGGCGTCGGTCTTTCATCTTGGTTTGTTTTTTAGATGTGATGGGATGCGATTGATACAAGTTGTCCGTGATTAACTTGCAAAGTGACAGGGAACTTCTCTCTGCGTGATTTTCAGTCGCAAACGAGACGAGATGACCATATTCGTCTTTATCTTCTGTGATTGATGCGCGAGTTGTGGACATGGTCAAGACAAGCTGTCTGGGTTGAGGCTTCAGTAGCTTGAAACTTCACCCGTAACGTGAGTGTTATTCACGAATGAGACGAGACGACGTCCGTCTTGAGCTTCTGGTCGATGTGTGAGTGTGGTCACGGTCGAGACTAGCTGTGTGAGACAGGCTTTCTGAGATGAGGCTTTAATTGCTTGGAAACTTCACCCATAACGTGAGTGTTAGTTGGGAGTGAAACGAGACGACGGCGTCTGTCTTGATTCTGGTTGTTGCATGAGTTGTACACACGGTTGTCTGGAAGAGCTTCAGTTAAGCGTGGAATCAATTAAGCCACGAATGAGATGAGCAGAAGAGACGAGACAGTTCTTGTCTGGAAGAGCCCTACTCAAACGTGCAATCAATTAAGCCACGGATGAGACGAGTTGAAGAGACGAAACGGTCTTTTTCAGGAAGAACTTCACTCAAACGTGGGATCAATTAAGCCATGAATGAGATGAGCAGAAGAGACGAGACAGTCCTATCTGGGAAAGCTTCACAGACTAGACGAGGTAGTCCAATGAACAGTGCAGTCAGTCAGACAGGTTACGGTCTCCGTCGTTATCTGAAAAGAAGATCTCTAGAAAGCTTCCAATCCAACCGAGGCCAGAACGGGACGGCAGGTGACGAGGCGCCGGCAGCGGAGATCCAAGCACAGACGGCACGCTGACAGAGAGAGAGGGAGCTACATCGACGATTTCCTCTTCAGTCGAACGAAAGGACAGGTGGGACGACCGGAAGCGACAGAGTACAAGCGCAGATGGCCACGCCGATGGAGAGCGCAGGGTGGGTCATCCCCGAGAACCGAAGGAACCACGGTGACTTCATCCTCTTGACTCCAGATGAAAGACCAACGGAAATGAAAGCAGCAGCCGCAGGCCAATCAGAAGTCGTGGAAACTGACCGGAAATGAAAGTTGCGGAGAGCAGCAAGAGCGACCGCCTCAGGCGATCGCTTGAGACAAAAAGATGGTAGACTCTGGGAGCTGCCACATTAGGAGAGCCGTGCATGCGCGGTGTGGTTCCCCAGCCTGGCTGGCTACAAGAGCTAAGATATCTCAAGGCACAACAGCAACATCGTAAGACACAATGCAAAAATCGACAGATATTGGATATTTTCCATGCAACAAGAAATTTATTTTTAAATCTATCGGGGGATAACGCTATTAAACGTATTCAAACACCTCAACAATTCAAAATTAAAAAATTTCGTTAAACAGCTTCACACTTGGAATGGCATTCTGTACAATAAACTTTGTTGGTTGAGAGTGGCTGTGGCTGCTGGCCCGGGCGGGGGGGGGGGTCGAGTCTTAACTGTGAATGGAATAGAACCCCTTCCCTTCTAGGGCCTAATCTCAACCAAAAAAGTGTAGTTAAACAGATTACAGAATACCATGCCAAGACTGAAGCTGTTTACGTTGGGGAGGCGAAGAGGCAACTGAACACCCGGGGGCCCGAGACAAACAACATGGAAGTTGTGCAACCTCAGCAAGTCTCACTCCAGGAGCGAACTCCATCTGCGGACACTGGCTATCAAAGTTCACCAGAACGTGATGCTCCTCTCGTGAACATTACCATTACAACAAACTCCAACATTGACGAACTCGTCAAACCTGAACTGGCAGATGAATTAAAAAGGAAGTGGCACATCTATTCTAGACCACTGGTATTCATCTCCAAAGTCCAGAGCAAACGCGTGACTCGACAACAGGACTGTGCCTGCATTGGTTTTTACCTTGCATTGGTTCTGATGAAGGTACACGTAAAACTTACATCGAACGTGACACATTAAGTGTAAAGCATTTTTTACAGAAAATTCCAAAATACAACTTATTAGGCTACATTGTTAAGTCTGGGCCTCTTGCATTTTTCTTCTCTACTTCAAAGTAGGTACGTTATTAGTTTATTACAAAATATTACACAAACGAGTTTAGTTATAAGTCCAATCGTTCAACGACAAGGACAGACATCGTCCAGTTCTGTCTGGTCTTACTTTTTTTTTTGCTGTGATCTGTAGGTACTACTGTATGTACCGTAAATCGTGGATTAAACGCCCATGGGCTTATGCAGTTTATTTGGCAAAAATAGGGGGGGTGGGCTTTAAATCAAGCATTATCAATTTTCTAACCTTTCTGGACATCTATTACAGAAAATTCGAAGATTTTGAACGATCTCTGAAAGACCAACTTTTACATCCTTTTTAATTGCTGTGAAGAAGGGAGGAGGCTTAGGTGAGAGATGCCTTGTGCAGGTGCTAGGACCTAAAGGAAGAGTCCACTATTACTACAGAGAGGGAGAAGGGGGCCAGTAAACATAGCAAGCAGTACTATCTTTATTCACATCACATAATTTTTCTTAGAAAAACGACAATTTGGGGGGTGGGCTTTAACTCCACTATTTCATGATTTTGACTTTACAGCATTTTAGGGGGTGGGCTTCAGCTTCAACTGGGCTTTTAATACACAATTTACGGTAGTATCTTTAGAATGCTTTCTACAGACTACTTCGACTACAGTTGCCATTCTTTGAGAGGTGGGAGGAACGTGTAATGAATGTGTTATATTACAAAAGAAATGACACCATGCAGTGCAATTATTTGTTTTTACTGTGTCACGTGACAATGATGGCCTGTACATGATGATTGTTAATGTATTGAACGAGGAGACAAACCATACGATAAGCTGCTATAAAAGAACAAAACCAGAGTTCAGAATCCATTTATGTCAATAAAGTTCGGCGAGCGGGCTTTATAAGAGTTGACGAAACTGTCTTATTGGCGACTAGAAACACATGAGTAACTCATCCTTTTATTGTCCAAATGTTGTGTAATAATTGACAATTACTTTAATCCGACTCAAATTTGTAGTCTTTAGTAGTCTAGTACTGAAGTTGCAACATCTGGAATCTTCGTTAGCATATTGGCAACAACTCTCACATCTAGCAGATGGTGATCCACCAATCATGTTGATCTGGACGTCTTCACAGTTCCATTTGCCAGCAGAATAAGCTGCAAAATGTTAAACTTGAAATCGAAACCACCATGATTCACAGAATCTGCTCACCGTACGATTCTGCTTACTGAGCGATTGCGTTGCTGAAAATGAAGAGAATAATTAGTCAAAAAATTCTTTAAAAGATAACTTGACATACAAATACAGTAGCCCAAGTATGCTTTTTTTTTTCTTAATATGGCAACTTTTCAATTTAAAAACCGTCCAGAGGAAACGATTATGCTTGAAAAAGTCTACCTTAGTGCTGATATGTTATATAAAGTTCACTTAGCATTGACACATTACCGTGTTGGCTAGCATATAAGCCGCACTTTTTTCGTCCAAAAAAAGCAACATGCAGCTTATATGCAGACAAGACTATACTTTCGCTAAATATTGACCAATTTTGAAGTTTAGTCTTTTCAACCGTTTTTTCGCCAGCTTTCCAATAGTGCAAACCGCAAGTTACTAGCTACAACCCTTATTAAACACATTTAGACTTACATTTTTTCAACACACACGACCTCCAAATGTATAAGAAAAATTGCTGTTCACTGCTAATTTTAATCAACAGACGGAAAGCCAAATTGGCTGGATTAGTGGTAAATTAATACAGATGTAAAACTATTTTTGTTACCTATTAAACTTAAATGTCAGATGGCACGAGTGAGAATTGAACCCTCCACCTTTGAGACCAAAGGCTAAGCAATACTTACATGGCCATAGGATTGCATCTGTATTTATTCTAATATTTTAAACTGGACTAATGTTTAGTTGCAACAAAAAGTGCTCGTCTGCTGATGAACATTTTTGCATCTTAGCCTCTGGTTAGCCTATGCTGTATCTAAGTGGAGGGAGGCTGAAAATGCACTTCTCCTTGAAAACCCAAAGGCAATGTAGCTAGGACTTCCACCGAGGTTAATTTATCAAAAAAGTAATTTCAAATTCATACTAGCCTATTGGGCACAAAAGTAAAAATAAAATAACAAAATTTTAATAGAAAGGGATGGAATCTACTGTTGACCCCTGCGGGTTCTTTATCATGCAGAGGAAAAGAAAGGCACGGTCAGGTTGACCAATTCATCATTCCTAGCGCATGACGTAGTATGGGCTAGTACCACTAAATTGAAAAATGATTCAAGATGGGGAACGGGCATGGTAGAAAGTTCCACGAATTAACCACCACATCACTGTTAGTGAAAATGTTGACTTTGCTACTGGGCAGTCTCAGTAGCCTATTAGCTTTAGTTGGTAGTCTTGGGTTCAGCCAATGCTGAACATGTTTGGCTAATGCTTCATGCCTTTTATTTTTGTAGGTACAGGGCAGCCCAAAAATCTGGAGGAGTCCTTTGCCATTACACACTTGCTTATACAGAAAGCGGACACCTAGATAGTTAAAAATTGTTCTTCGTATGGAGAAATTCCTTATTCTGAAGTTCGTTATATAGAGTCTACTCTAGTTTGAATGGCCCTTCAAGCAAGAGTGTGCGATACTACGTATTGAATTTCGATACTGATACTTTCTTGGTATCGGAATTTAAAATTGGGTATTGAATTTCGTTAGTAGGCCATCTATGTTTCGAAATATAACGACGGTATTGAAGTATGAAACATTTTTTTAGTATCGATGCAGTATTGTTAACGGCAAAGATATATTAAGAAATCTAGATTCAGCGTCCCAGAAGCAGAACTTTTTGCCACTGTCTGCGACACCAATTGTCGGAAAAAATTACCCGCAGCTAATATGTTTTTATCGTATGGTTACCCACATGTGTATTGGTTTTTACTGAATAACTTTTCAGTGCTTTATCCTATTGATCTGGCTACTCCTCCAATGGAAACGTCTCGTCAAGTCAATTAAAATGGAGTATTGGAATGTCAAAATCGGTCAAAAGTTAACAAAACGACAGAAATTTGGCCAAAGTTTGTCCACAGCGGCCTTCAACTGTCCGCGACAATTCTGCTGTGGAGAACAGCGTTAAGCGTACCTTTAATCATTATGACGTTGTGAAGACTTGAATATTATGAGTTTCCTTAAACTGGCACTATCACGCATTGAAAACTTTACGCTAATACGCGGCGCCATCTAGCGGCAGTGATATTGTTAACCTGTACAGCTTGCTCCCAGGTGCATAAGGACGTACAAATTTTCACTCAGTAATTAAGAAGCCTCGTGGCCTGTTTGTTTTGTAAAAAGAAATGACAGTGTGCATTCCTTCGCTTGATGCAAGCAAATGCTAGTACTAGATACACTAGATCAGTGGTTTTCAAACTTTCTCATGTGGGGGGACCGGTAAATTATTTTTCGGGGTGCCAGGGACCGGCACATTGGTGGCTGTGCTGAACCGTGAGGTAAAGGGGGGGAGGGGGACAGTTAACCCTTGATCTGTAACAGAAAACAAATTTTTCACAATGTATGGTATTTATTTATGTAAGCGTTAAGGATGACACTCTTCTGAGAAACCAGTCACACCAGTAGTCGATGGAAACCGGAGAATGAGTTTTTATTGTATGTCGGAAAGTTTTGCCGTTTTGTAGGCTGGTTGGTTTGTTTGTTGTTTACTGGGCCTGAAAAATGTAGTTATCGGGCCGAGAATAGCACACGCACACATGCATTCAGACATAGAGGACGACACGACTATGACTTGTTGACAAGTATCAGCTTTATAAAAAATAAAAAGAAAATAGTAAACAAATATTTAAAATTTGTTTGTTTCAAATCAACCTGTAATGAAATTTCAGTTGTCTTCGCCAGGGGGTGTTCAAATATTACGTCATTGGGGGGGGGGGGGGGGGGGTCAGCTACTGGAGACGATTGCTGGGAGGGAGGAGGGGTGGTCAGTTGATATCATAAGCACCGCTACCTCAATATAAGGGTGAAATATTGCGGGGGAAAAAAGTTCCTAAGAAAAAATGTGGATGTGCACGGAAAGATCCCCCACAAGGGGGGAGGTGAAGTAAGAAATTATGAAATAATGGCGGGGGAGGGGGGCGTTTGCTCAATTGATGACTCCTACACATACAGCCAGGAGCCCACAAGTGATAAGCTCGCATGTGCAGCAGTAGCATTGGGCAAGAGGCGCGTGTTGCAACACTTTCAGCGAGTTACTTTTTATCTTTAGCGATTGTATTTTTTAGCAGTATTGCTCCTACCATAATAGTAGCATTACTATCATCATTGATCACAGAAGGAATGGGCGTTTGCCCGAATGTACGACAGGCTGAAGCTTTGAAAAAAATTCTAGCAGTGGGCTCGTGTTTATCCGGTCTTTTACGATAAATTTTTGTTTTTGTCGAAGTGATTGCTGCGGACTGGCGCCGGTCCGCGGATCACACTTTGAGAACCACTGCGCTAGATGTTGCCAGATTCTGCCAACTTTCAATCATTGATAGTGCCACTTTAAGCACTTCATCGGTTACCATCCAATAAGTTAATTTCTCGAAATATCTGTATCGAGAAAGTATTGTGATACGACTACTTGGAATAATTAGGTATCGCACATCCCGGCCTTCAAGGTCATGATGGTAACTCTGGAACTACACGTTGTAAAATACAGGAGTAAATTAGAAGGTTGTAAAGAACCTTAAGCCAATGCCAAAGCAAAAAAACGGAATGAAATTCGGAACATAGGCTTACCGGGCGATTAAAGTTAGCTGTTCTTAAAACTGCACTGCAGCACACAGATGGCATGCATGACCCGGAGAACTGCAGTGAAGATTTAACTTTGATCGCATGTAAATCTTACAATTCTGCTCCAAATTCCAATCCGTCTTTTTGCTTTTATGGCATTGGCTTAACGATTCTTTACAAAACTTTACATTGATTTTCTACAACATGTAGGTGAAAAGTTAACATAATGATGACCTTTAAGTTTATGTATGTTGGTATTTGCTGAACACTTTCTGAACAACTCCTTATCTCTTTTTCAGTATTGTAATGGTCTTTTCACATAGGCCTACATACTACAGGGTTTGCACTTCGTACACTACAGATGAACCATTTTCAAGTGTAACTTAAAACTAATTTCAAGGCTCTTTGCACAGAAGACTATCAAAATTACTTTTCAATGCCGGTATTTTACCAGCCGTTATTGTTAGCACCAATGATAGGGGTGTGCGAGCAGAATAATTTTAATTAGAGTCAAGCCGAGCCTAGTTTGCAACAGAAAAATCAAGTATCGAGCCGAGTTCAAGTATTTGATGAAAACCCTTATTTTGCAAGTGTGTGTATTTGTTACTGTAATAGCTAAATTGCTGCTCTGTGTGAGTCGACATGCACAACTGGTTTTCCAGTTTTACGGAAATAACTTTGAAATGGCTTGAGCTAGTGGGGCTTTTTTAATTCACACCACTATTGTTTATTCATAAAAGTCTGTTGCTGGTAGGGCTGGGATCGGTTACACGGTTAACCGGAAACCGTTCCACGTTCGGTTACACGGATTATAAAACCCATATCCGAAAAACGTTTGATGCGGGCACCATTCAAAACCCGCGGCGAACGAGCCAAAAAATACCCAAGTGGCATCATTTAGGCCTACTAATCCAAACACTCAAAATCAGTGAAAGTAGAAAACCGGGGTGGATAGGGAGCAGCTTACAAATAATCCGCGTGGGCTTGTTGTCCCATCGAAGCTGCAAACTGCTGATCGTCAGCGCGTACACGAGGCAGCTAAATACAAGCTGTCCAGCATCTGCCCTCCCCGCGTCGTGGAGAAGTGGACTTGTCTATACGTAGCGCGAGCGGCGGGGAAGCTCATAACCCGTAAACGAAATGCGTTGCTACCCGAAAACGCAAACATGCTAATTTTTCTGGCTCATTATTTGAAATGAATGGCACATTAATAACGAAAACGTTGTGTTACATTTTGTTTTGTTTTTGGCTTACGTTGTCGTAAATATATAGGCCTGAGCCATCTTGTAGAAATTTTAAAGCTACATAAAGTCTTGATAAAGTAAATACTTAAATTTATCAACTTCAACTTTCTTCTAGTTTAAATCCCAAAATGCAACATGTAGTCAATAATTGTGCTTGTTTTACCAAGGCCTAAATCATATTTTTTCCAGCTTGTTTTTTAAGAATATATTACGCAGGTGTGAAATTTTTTGGCTGTTTTTTTTTTCTTGAAAACGTAAAAACGGTTTTCGTGTAACCGACCGGAAAAAAAACCGGTTAAACGGATATCTAAAAAACCGGAAAGTACCAGCCCTAGTTGCTGGGAAAGAAAATTTTGTCATCTTAGTCCTGCCTACAGTACATAATCTTCTCCAAACGTGCAGAGCTTGTTGCGTAGCTGGACGAAACTAGTTGACCTTTATCAAGTTGTTGACTGCAGATGCATTTTTTTCCACATGGCATTTTTTTTTCAGAAAAGGGGGCTCAGTAAGAACTACTTTTTTTTTCAAACACTACCGCAGATTTTCTCATGCACTGTAGCCGAAGTAAGATAATAGAGAGTGAGCGTTCCTTAAAAAAATTAAGTTTATTTTCAATCCCAACATAAACCAACCACCTAAAATACAAATGCAATTAATGTTGGTAGACTACCAAGTCAAGATGCATGCAAAAGCTGTAGGTTAAATGAGGCAAAAAAAACCTTTACTAGCCCTAGCTTACGTCGGTAGAACGCTACATTCAGTGTCTTCTTTAAGCACGTTACATAAATCGGAGACAAATTTAGTCCCTTGTGGGCTCATTTGCGACTGCGCTACGTACTTGTCTGGATTTAACGGACTTGGTGGTACACATGAAATGTCGCCAGTTTCTTTTGCGACATGTGGAGGGGTGTGACAAACTTTGTCGTTGTCAGTGGACCACCGGGCTTCAATTTCTTGCAAATTTCCTCTTTTTAAGGGTAGACCCTGATCGCCAGCGCCACCATGACTGGCCACATTTGTAGGCTTAGGCCTAGTCAATTGTCCGTCTAGGATGAGTTTACTCTTTTGCTGACAACTGGCACAAATAGCACGAGGTGCGACAGTCTCCTGTCTGTCCTCGTGAGCGAGTCGGCGATCAGATTGGCCAACCACATCCTCAACCGCTTGACGTACCTGAGGGGCTTGTGTGACGGCTTGAGCCGGGGGACTGGTTTGAATCCGAGCCGTGGCTGGGGCTGGTTCGATGGAAACAATACCAAACGGCAAACGAATTCGATACCCAAAAACGGCGACAAGAGCAAAAAATGCAAACACCAGAGTTGCAAACAGAAGAATGTAGTAGGAAAACCATGGAAGATTCTCGTTAAGATTATAATAAAACGAGCCAATGTTTGAACCCAAAATACCAAACGGGTGAGTGACGAATTGAGAAATAGCCTCGGAGAAAGCCAAGCTGGGACTGACTTCCCAAATTGGGTCAACTACCATGGCTTTGTAATACTTTTCGCACGAGTCAGCGTCTCTGCCAAACATTTTCTTAAGCGACAGACTCATAAACTTGTAAAATAAACTCTGCGGCTCAGTCGGCCGACACTCGGAGGGAATATCCGACAACTTGGCCAGTTCTGCGTCGCGCCGAGCCACGGCCTGTTGGTACAAATGTTTCCAGTGCCAAAAAGTACTAATCAAGACGAACAGCAATGCACATTTGAAGACTGATGCTTTTAACATAAACAGCCAGGCTGCGCAAAGGATCAAAGCTATGATGAGAAATTCAAAGTTCATGGCTGTCGCCCATTTAGAATTGTTGACATCTTGGGGTGACATCGTCTCAGAGAACACTATAAAACGCGACAGAATGTCATCAACATCTTGCAGATTATTCTTGTCACCCTTAATAAATTTACTCAACACTTTTTTATCTTCCACCGTCAATTGCACGCTCACTCTGTAATCCAGAACGACGGAAGAGTCGGCAGAAAAATGATTTATTAACTGATTAACGTATCTTTTCATGTACGGCATTTCTTCTTTGTAAGTAATTGTTTCATCGTCTTGTTGTAGACCAGCAAGCTTCTTTTCATATTCTTGCAACTTTTTCGTAAGTTCTTCATACTTTTGAACTTCGGCGTTACAATTTTTATTTGGCACGCCCCTTTCATCACTGGCACCGATTTTCAAGTGTTCGTCACTTTGCCTCGATTCCACCCTCTCTTCAACTGGCTTCTTCATAACACGTTTCACAGTGTCGTAATTTAACATGTCTGTCGGATCTATCCAGTTGCTTTTGTCAATATCCAGATTCTGGCATTTCGCCGCCAACATTAGTCCTGCGGCCACAACTGTACAAATCCGGAAATCCATGCTGCTTACTTTGGATTGTCGGGAAATTGAAACTGCAACTCAAGTGCAAACTGCGACTCTAGCGCAAACGACGCATTCGATTCTTCGTTCAATAAATGACAACTTCCTACACGAGTTAAAGTTTGTTCTGAAGAATCTTTTCGCCATTCTTAAATTCATATACAGGCTGTGGGTGCTCAAAATTACATGAACACAAGAAAATTCTTATAGAAATACATCTTTACCAGCTTCTTTTCCTAGTAACGGTTTTTCGCTTGGCGGGTTCAAGAATGCAAGGCGATCTGCTCCAGAAACAATTTTTAATTTCCTTTTCGGCTCTTTCTTCCTACAGTTTAGTTGTAGCATCCATTTATTTGTAACTTGGTTTGGTCCATTTCAGATAATTGAAGGTCGTGAAAGTTACATTCATTCGTTTCTACTTTCCATAGGATCATAATCATAGATTTCCCTTGAATTGAAAGAAATTCGTTGTCTTTTTTCTCGCTTACACCCATGGAGAAAAGTGATGGGGCCTTAGAAAGGCCAGCTGAGCTAGTAGTATCATTCCTAATGTCGCCAGGAGAACGCAATTATTTTCTCAGTTGACCTTGGGTCCGTTATGTAGGAGGCGCTACTTTCGCAAAAATAAAAAGCAACAATTGGTTTTTTTTTTACGTAGCTAAATTTATACATGGGATACTGTACGTTTCTAGTTGGTTGCAGGAATGGTTTTTCTGTTTTTGTGCGTCAATATTCGAGGCTTTCGACAGCTTTTCACAAATCCAACATTTTTACGTTTTCCCGCCTTGAGAAAGAAGTGTCATGGCGGCGCCTCGTTGAATTTGAACGTGAAAGCCACGTGTGATTTTCGAGCGTTGAATTCACCGAGTAGTAATCTCGCTGTAACTAACGATTTGCTTCAGAAAAGACGTGTTGTTGTTGCAGGAATACTGTTCATTAACATGAGTGGTGAACCCGTGCGTAAAAAATTAGCTCATTTAGAAAACAGCGACATGAAGATTGGTACCCACAACGGAACTTTTCATTGCGACGAGGTGTTGGCATGTTTCATGTTGAGGATCCTCCCGGAATACAAAAACGCCCAAATCGTGAGATCGAGAGACGAGGAAACATTGAGCCCGTGTGACGTTGTTGTGGATGTGGGTGGGGTTTACAATCCGGACAAACACCGCTACGATCACCACCAGCGAGAATTTAAAGAGAGTATGAACAGTCTTGATGCCAAGTACCCGTGGGTGACTAAACTCAGCAGTGCCGGTTTGGTGTACTTTCATTTCGGGCACCGAATCATTGCGCAAATTTTGGGGAAATCGACTGACAGCGAAGTGGTAGAAGCCGTTTACAAAAAGGTTTACGAAAACTTCATGGAAGAAATTGACGCGATTGATAACGGAATTTCCGTCAGTCATGAACCGCCGAGGTACCTTATCACCACCAATATTAGCTCGAGAGTGAGCCATCTGAATCCTAGCTGGAATGACAGTGCTTACATTGACATTGACGCGAGATTCCACAAAGCTCTCGAATTGGTGGGGCCCGAATTTCACGACCGTGTCAAGTTCTACGCCGAAACCTGGTGGCCAGCTCGAGAAATCGTGAAAGAAGCCATGCAGGATCGCCTGGAGGTCGACAAGAGTGGTGAAATCGTGGAATTCAAGCAAGGAGGCTGCCCTTGGAAAGATCACATATTCTCCCTAGAAGAGGAGTTGAAAGTTGATACACCCATCAAATTTGTCATATTCACCGATCAAAGCCAGAATTGGCGAGTTCAGTGTGTGAATGTTCGCCCTGGAAGTTTTGAAAACCGCTTAACGTTGTTGGAAGAGTGGCGAGGGCTACGAGATGACAAGTTGTCGGAGTTGTCCGGCATCCCAGGATGCATCTTCGTTCATGCCAACGGTTTCATTGGTGGAAGTAGAACCCGTGAAGGTGTGCTCGAGTTGGCCCGCCAAACTTTGCTGAAAGCTAAACAGTGATTCAGTTATAATGATCCATCACGTTTTGCAGAATAAAATCTGGAAACTCTGCGAATAAAAGCTGCAAATTCCTGTTTTATATGTTAATGTTGTGTAAGAGATTGTAAGGTAACCTTGTAAATTGAAAAAGTAAAAAAAAAAAAATGCAGCCATTACCATATTACTGGTGTGGAGAGAAAATAAAATGCAGGGTTCCTATTTTGTTGGGCCGAATTTGTACGTCTTGAGCTAGCCTATTTATTTTTAAAAATGTTCGCGACGTAATCTGCAAAATTATGTTTAGGTTCAGATAGAAGTAGCCTACAGTAAATCCTCTATTTGTAGCCCCGGGCTACCAGGCTCGGACTGGCCATAGTGCCAATGGCACATGCGCCCTTTGGCTACCATGCTTTCACCGCCCCTTTGGAGGTCTGTTTTTTTTCTCCTTCCCGCAAAGAAAAATCGATGGTTTTTGGATTCCATGTCCGCTGATGACGTTTCCTTTCAAGCACAAAGTTCCTTCTCTCTTCTCCCTCCCTTTATTTATGTTTTTAACTCTTTTTTTTGAAACTCTCCTCCCCCCACCCCACTCCAAAATTTCCAAAAATAGCATTACTTGAAACATAAAATGTGTGTTGAAGAATGCACTCCGAAGTCAGAAATGACGACCGAATATGAAAATAAGCAAAGCTTCTTCAGCTCGACCCCGGACCTTGCTTCTGCTTGGGGAGCTTACAGCGTTTCCCAAAACCTCTAGATGGTTGGAGGCACGATCACTTCATCAGTTTCCTGTAAAAAAAACATTGCGCCTCTCCCTGGTCATTTCGATAAATGGCACAGGCGCTCTTTCCTACCCAGTCCGTCTCTGCGGGCTACTGGTTAAAAATCGAACCGTTTTGACTCGGCTACAACATTTAGAAAGGAAATTTATGATATCAATACATATAGCACATTGAAAATTCCATAACGGCTTCTACTCTGAAAGTTCGTCATTCTTGATAATTGATTGTTGAAAACAGATTGTTACGCACAATTTCAGAATCAAAATACCAGGGCTCGAAATGAGCGGTATCGCATCGCAATTTGCACCACAAATTTAAATTTTAGCGATGCAAAATTAAATAACGTATCGCAGTTTAGCGACGCAACTGTATTAAAGGAGACAACATAATAGGCTAATCATGATCGTGGTGGCTGACACGGAGATGCTAATCCCTCCCAATTTATAGGCAGGCCAAACATTGCACATGCATTCTGGGAAATCATTGGTCCTACCATCACCTTCGGTATTTAGTTGGTGGTGCTTTAGTTTCAGACACAGGTCAAAACACAGGTCAATGCACAGGTGCATTGGATGCCATAGTCTTCACCAAGCATCCGTGTGTGTAGCAAAGTAAATGTGAAACAAAAATGGATATTGTTTCAAATAAAGTAAACGTTTGTATTGTTTTTTTTACTAAATAAATTATTCTTTAAAAGTTGCTAATCATTTTTTCGTGATTGCTATGCAAATTTCTATTTTGTATCGCATTTCTGCTATGCAATTTTTCTAAGACAATTCGAGCCCTGAAATACTGTACCAGTATTCTTGCAGTATTCTTCTGTTTATATAGGTGAGACTAGGAAGGGCGTCCGAACGAGGGTAGGACAGCATATGGATGACACAAGGAATGAAGTGTATAGCAACAGTATCGCTACCCATCACATGATGACAAAGCATGATATTGGCTGGGGAAGAACTACTACACTTCTAAAATCAAATGTCCCACATGATAGGCACTTGAGGGGACTGGAATCCCTGGCGATCCAGCAACATGTTAAAAATGACGCCGTTTTGATGAACACTCAAGGCCCATCCAATCCGGGAATTCGTTTCCTCCTTAGAGACAAGTTTTCCAGGCGACTCACGAAGCAGTGGATGAACCAGCACGATAAATATAGGAGGCCACGCCATGCACGTGCGCAGATTTCGAACGCTGAATCCCACGGTGGCGATGTAGTTGACAAAAGTTTAAGTTGTGTAGGTTAGGCCTGATGAAGACAGACGTCGTCGGTCTGTTGAAAATTTGCAAGAATACTGGTACAGTATTTTGATTCTGAAATATAGCACATGTGGCTGACATTAAAAATGGTAAATAATGTCACATGAATATCATTACTCTATAATTTGGATACAGTATCTGTTTTGGTGCTGTTTCTAAACTAGAGGGAAGTGAGAAAAACTGTTTCTTAACTCGAGGCGACTGATCCAAACTCCTCCCACTTTACGTAAGCGTGACGTTATGGAGCTGAGATGTTGCTGAGGCAAGTGAGGCAGGTTTTTTTTCTCGCTTAACTGATCCAACATGGCTGCCATCACCAGTAGTAGATGAGACGGTCATGTTTGTAAACTGTAGGAAGTGAGATATGGAAAATGTCTAAATTTAGAAACAAAATCCAATTAAACAGATTAATAAGCTTCGTAGTATGTTCTTAATAACATTTTCTCGCTGAAAATAGATGTGGCAGCGATTGCTATTTTTCTAATGTTGACAACGGCAAGTAGGGCAGTGCTGTTTCTAAACTAATCGGTTATAATTGATGATCTGGGACGTGGCTTAGAGGAATCCCATCTTACTCTTCCCTCTAGTTTATAAACACACCCTTTATCCTATGTGATGGACATGTTCTTTTTTAGAATTTTATCCAGTTATTTTGCCCTGGCTACAACTAGAGACCGGCATGATTAGGAAAACACCCGGTCACAAATAGAGTATTTACGATAATTCTTCATTTAACTGGATTAGTTGATTCCTTCAAAGGGACTGTTGACTTACTGCAAGTGTCTTGTTAACCAGTAAACTCACTCACTTCATTTTAGAAGGAATGGTTACACATAATATTGATGAGCAAATGTCAGAACGATACCACTATAATTTACTGATTTCACACAAAAAAATTGAGTTACGTTTTAAAAAAAGGACACGGGCCTACGGAAATGCATCAAGTAGGCTATTTACAATAAGTCTTGACTACACAGACCAGCAATATAATTTGGTAGATCAGTAGAACATGGAAAGTAATCTTAAGTTGCCTGTTCTTAGAAGTTTGCTTGTTTCTCAAAAAAGAAGATTGTCTAACCTACATGATGTTGCAGTCGGTTTACCAAAATTCAAACTTCCCTCTCGCGTGTCAAAACACCACGGAACGATCTAACAGGGGGGGTACTGGGATGGCTATTTAGGCCCGGGGACAACCCTCTTGAATGTTAATCCTGTAGCAGTCGCCCGTGAGGGAATCCTGTGATGAAAGAAGTTCTTGATTGCTAAGGATTCCAATGCACAAAGGTGGGCTCCCTGTTTAGTGTTGGAATACAGGGGATGCAAGTGTTGGCCCAATCGTGCATTGGAATCGTTAGCAATCAAGAAATTCTTTCGCCGATGGATTCCGCCTCCTGAACCACACTCATTGGTCCGTCTTACAATCAAATAGACAGTCTCCTACACGCAGACTTGACCACAAGACTTAAATCTATGTGGAACCGCACAAAAGCAAATCCAGACAGAGCTTAGATCGTTCCTTAGAGATCAGTGGTGTGACACATGAGAAAAAACTTTGAATTTGGGTAAACCGACCGCAACATCGTGAAGGTTGGACCATCTCCTTTTATGAGCAAAAGCAAACTTCCGAAGAAGGAGAACCAGCATTTCTCCTAAAATTTACTTTCGATGTTGTAGTGATCTACTAAATTGTACTGGTGGTAAACGTGTGATCTGTGTTGTCGAGAATTCTGTGTTATTCTCACTGTTACTGTATAAAAATTGTATCCCCCAGTTTTCATCGACAGTGTAGTTTTCTTAAAAGGTCAGTAATTATTGAAATAAAGGTTTAAATGGTAACCCACAGTTAAAACATAGCAAGGCAGATACTCTGATTTCCTGAGCAAAATGCTGTGAACCTCGTGTCTTAATCTCAAACGGTTCCCGAGTTATCAATATTTCAGTGAAAGTTGCCGAGACCGATCCGTTCCTGTAGCATTATTTACAACACTTTATTCACCACTACAGTTAAGCTCCAAATTTTATCGATACCTATTACAACAATAAACATGTTATAACAATGCTATTTTTGAGGTTTTTCAATAACAATGTGTGCAAAAGTGATTGCTTATATAACGGTAAACCTGATATAACATTCTATTTCCCATCCCGTGAGCTATCGTTATATAGAGGTTTCACTGTAGTCATTCATTCCTTATAAATGTTTTCTGTGTGGCGGGTGGGAGATATTCCATTTTACAGTGGTGACTGTTTACGAAATCCCACTTGTATTTTAAGTTGGTGCGCTTAGACATTCGAACGTGTCGTTACCACGGCTGCAGCTTTTGTATGCTGATGGCGTGACTCCTCAGGTCCCTTGGCGACACCTGGCTGTGCTAATCTGCTTGTAGCGTTATTAATTCTTCTCCAAGTCCGTTAAGTGATAGCAAAGCGCTGTCTGAGGCAATTGTGAGGAAAGAAGGAATCTCTGCTTTTAACCACAACTCAATACGACAGCTTAAAGAAAGACGCATTATTACTGATAGGAAATCATACGAAAATACCGTGGCAATATTGTTAACCTTTACAGTTTGCTCCCAGTGCATGAGGACGTACCAGTTCACGCAGTCATTAAGGAGGTCTTGGCTTGTTTGTTTCATTTTAAAAAAGAACTGGCATAATGTGCATTCCATCGCTTGATGCAAGCAATTGGTAATGTTGCCATAGATGTTGCCAAAATTTGCAGACTTTCAATCGGTGATCGAGCGACTTTAAAGGTCAAAGATGAAGCCACAATTTGTTCGTAGGCAACTTCTGATTCATTATTTTATCCACCATATATAGTGGCCAAGTGCTACAATTACTTAGTCTCATCATAAGTTAAGATTGCCCGTAAGCCCTAAGAAGAAAAAAATTGGTTTCCATAACTCGCCATGGCGTGACGCACGTATCACATGACTGGATATACCCAGGGCCCCCACATCAAAGTTAGGGGCCTGGGAATAACTACAACAGCGGGGCCCCTCCCTGACTGACTGAAATCTTAAAATAATTACACTATGTTATAATATTGGTTGCCACAAGTGCTTAACGTTTAGTTCATTCATTAATTTGGGCTGCTTACGTTTGAAGGATTCCCTGACTAACAACCTGACAGGCTTGCACTTCAGTGCTCGGTGCCGTTGGATTGAAGTTTGTTGGGAGTACAAAAAACATTTTAGACCGTGCGGGCCCGCACGGTCTAAAATGTTTCGGGCCCGGGTACAGCGGTCCACCTGACCCCCCCGTTGTGGGGGCCCTGGATATACCCGCTTTTGATCACGGCAGTATTTTTTTTCTAGTTGTCCAGTTACCTGTAATTTTAGCATTCTTGTTCTCAAATGCTTTATCCCTAGAGAAGAAAGTTACAGGCCTATGCATGCCAGTTCGGTAACCGAGGTGCGCATGCTTCAGTCGCAGCCCTCCTGTAAAAGCACCGAGGCGCGACCTTGCTTATCTTTCTTCTCCACAGGGTGTGGAGGTCTTTCATTTTTCCCCTCCTACTGCCTTCGTCACCTTGGAGCAAGCCTATCGCACCCGCCAATCAACAACCATTGCAATCTTCATCGGCAGGTATGACTAGGACCAAGGGTTCTTCGAAGGATAAAACTACCTCATGAAAGGCTGCATCGCTGACCAATCTGTTGCTATTTCCTACTGTCGCTGGTCTTTCGTCTCCACTACCAGGATTATCTTGCTTTTCGGCAGCTTGTTATCTTTCGCCAGCACACCACCTGTCGTCTGCAGACTCCCCGCCGCGTCTGTTGCCTACTCTTCTAATCTTCCATCAGCTCCTGCTGGCCCTATGGGCGGCACTGCTACGATGTCTCCCTTTCCATGTGATCAGACTGTAACCTCTGCCCCGGACCTTCAGGCTCGTCAAGGGAGCTTTGTCGAGTAAAGGAAACTTGTACTAAGTTGAAACGTCAAGTCAAGTCCCGAAACGACAACGTACCAGCCCTTTCCACTGTCATTCCTCTTGATCTGTCGTCCGGTTCTTCTCGTCGACCCCAGGGATCGTCGCTCGGTCAGCCTCCTACTCCGGCTGGCGAGCCTCTTTCTAAGGACCAAAGCCACGTGTTCATGGATAAAGCCAATACAAGTATTGGAAGTTCCTTCCAATACAAACAGCAGTCACCTTGACCTGGTTCCCATTCATCGAATAATGTGTCCAACACCCAGGATTGGGTTAAGACTACCACCTCAGGGAACCTCGCAAGCCGCATCGCCCTCCATCTGTCGTCCAGCCCTCTTCCAAGCATCTTCATGACATTCGGTTCGACAACAGTATCCATCTTGACATACCTGACCTGCCGTCCGCCTTTCGTCCCCCCCGGGACTGCACCTTCACGGGCTTGGGCTTCACGTCTGCGACGGCTTCTCATCGACGACAGTGATGTCGACTTTGATTCTGCATCTGCTGCAGCCAAGCATCAGTTCCACTCTCCTCCAGCTTCGGATCTTTCGCCTGCCGCTCCAAAAGACTCCATGCAGTACCAGACCTTCGATCACGACAACGGCTCTTGCCATGCTCATTTTGCTGCGGCGTACCAAGATGAAGAGGATCTCTCTGGTATCCCATTGTCTGACCATCTTAAAACATATAAAGACATTATTCCTGACGGCTTCTTGTACAAGCCATTTTCTCCAGACTCTGAACCCGCCAAGAACAGGGGATCTTCTCGAATTCGACAGGGCCCTCCTCTACCTTGACCTGGCCGAGAAGCTTGGTTCAGCCAACCCACGACATTTCCACACATATCCACAATCGGAGTTTTTAACAGCGGAAGCAAAGTTGGACTTTGGGACTGCCTGAATGATCCTGAAGAAAGTGTCAATCCCCTCAATTATTGTACGAGACAACGACAAGATTTTACGATTTAGTCTACGCGCGGCCTCACAGGCCGATGTCCTCAACACCACCGCTAATGCTTTATGCGAAAAGCAGTCATCTCAAGTTAACTGCCTTGGAATCCACCGCCTGTCCTTCCTCATCAACCAGGTGTTTAAGAAGGCCTGCTTTGCCACCACTCGTGCTATGAATTGGTTCACTAAAGCACGCTTTAACTCGACACTTCTTCTTCACGACATTGCTCTCGACTCAGCTCTGAACCTCAACGATTCTACAAGACATGCACTCCGCAATCAGCTGAACCAAGAGTCCGATACCCTCTTTTGCGGGGTTATTCCAAAGTTCGCACGACATTAGGACGTTGCTCGGAAACCTAAATAAACTAAGCTGAAACAACAGTTCAAGATTTTCGCTAGAGTTCGGAAGCCCTTTCGACGCGGCAATAAAGACAGTTGGCCTCAACCGCGTAACGACTACAGCAGCTACGATGACTCCAACAGACCGCTTTACGACAACCAGTCCTTGCGGGGGCCCGTCATCCAATCGAGGTAAGGGATGGAAGACCGCAGCGCCACCCCTGACTGGCACAGTCGCTACTCCTCCCACGGGCCCGACGAAAGCCTTCCACCAATCCTTTACGCCTTTATGCTTTTGACTCTTCCTGTTGGCGGCCACCTTCGTTATTTCCTGCTGGCTTGGCGACAGTTAACATCCAACCTGCAGGTTCTTTCCTGCATCCGTTTTCGTCAAAGACGTCTTTCTT
>JAHWFP010038614.1:0-12283 GCA_023313725.1 Lithobius niger
GGGGGGGGGGATAGGAACTCTCCTCACCTTTTTTGAGGACTTTTTATTTTGTATTCTTTTATTTTCGGGGGATTTTCTTGGGACGTGCCTTACTCTGCCTAATCAGTGTGCGAAAAGCCTTAGTTTAAAGGCTTTTGCTTTTAAATGCTTCTGTCTACCAAGAGGGCAATAAAGCAAAAAAAAAAAAAGGGGGGCAAACGGGGGGGGGGGGGGAGCCGGGCTTCTGCCCCAATAGACTCAATGTAGGGTCGCCATTGTAAGTTAGTTGTCGTACCCTACCTGAAAAAAAATGTGCTACCGAACCCAATCCTATGCGGTGGTGTGGTCGTGGAGGGAAGGGGGGATCGGGGTCCCTCCCACTTGAGTAAAGGGGGAGGTCCCTTCCCACACCGCTTTTTTCCCTGGATTTTATCCTTGGCTTTTTTCCCCGCGCATATTTAAACTTGAACATTGTTGTTGGCTCTTCAGGTCGGTAAAACTAGACCCTATTAGCCCCTAGCAGCCTGATTTGAGGAAGTTTGTTGATTAATGAAGGTCCTTGATAAAACAGTATTGGTGTTGGAAAAGGTCCTTGAATTTTTGTGCGTGATCTTGTGCGAACCCTGAGTAACCCTCATAATCAAGTATCTGTTTTATCTGGTTTCATTGGCAAACACATTTCTGTAACCCCAACCCCCGCCCCCCCCCCAAAAAAAAAATAACACACGAACTCAAAAACAATAAATATGACAAAAGTCGATAAAAATGGCATTTATGTTATTTTAAATAGCGCAATTTTGAAAATTGGCGTTTGGAATATTTCGAATGCACGAAAATTGCTGAAAATGAGCGGTTTTAAAGGGGGCTCCGAGACGCTTACAGAAACTCCCCTTCAGTATCCCTTAGCTATATTCTCGGCAGCCATTTTGAATCCAAACCCCCCCCCCCCCCCCTTCTCCCCCACAAATTCCAAAGGATGCCATTGATTCGTATAATTCTAACCAAATCGCATAGTGGGGGGAGAAGAAGAGCCGTGAAATACTTCTATGGTTGGTGTTTGTTCGAATTTATCCGTCAATGATCTTAAACCATTATTTGAAATACGCGACGCACGAGCTCTTAGGTGTCGTTTTATGTGTTGAGGGCGCGTTTATGCAACGAGCGGCCTTTATATTTTCTAAGCTGGAATGTAATCGCGATGGCAAAGGTGCCGTTGCCACAGTAACAACGTATCTGGATTACCGTAGCTAAGTCCGACATAGTTTGAGTAAGTGCTTGCAGTCTTATAACCCGTGACAATAAGATAAAGAAATCCTCCTGACTAAACAATTTTCCCTGATACCTCCGAACCACATTCTTAACTGTTTTCGGTGCCAGCCGGCAGAGCTGAAACCGCCGCCATTTTCGAACTTCAGATGATTTCTAGCTTCTAGCTGCGAGAATGTAAAAGGCGAGTCGTCGGGTAAACGCACCCCCATAGCGAGGGGTCCGACATACTTGGAAATATCGCACGAGATTGGCAAATCCGAAGTCACTACATTCGAATTGCAAGGATTTTCGCAGATTTTCGAAATGTGCACTGACTTTCAAGATTTGCACAATTTGCACGGATTTGCAAAATATTTTTGGATTTGTGGATATCATGAAGGTTTACAGATTTGGAGATTTCATTTGGATTTCGTGATTTGTGTGGATTTGCAGATTTTACTGGATTTGCAAGCACATTTGCAGATTTTGTGTTGATTTGCTACGATTTGTAGGATTTAGAGATTAACAGATTTGTAACTTGGATTTGCAGACGAATAGGCCGAATGAATAGGTTAAAAGTGATGTTTGATTAATGATGATATTGGGTCAAAATATGCCTACCCAAAACCCTTTACGCATCATAGTCAGATGTTTATTTTGGGTCAGATGTTTATGTCAGATGTTTTAGTCAGACGTTTATCATCTACGCATGAATTTTTCAACTTGTAAGTAAAATGTCCATCTTCCGGTTTCAGTTTTACATGCTCATAATACCGCGATTTCGGTTTTGGTATCGGTTTTTGCCAGCCACCTTCCACCTCCGGGCCCATCTGATTTTTCTAGTTTTTTTTTTTTTTTTTGTTATAGTAGTACTTACTGCTTCCAACTGCCTACTGCTTTCACTTCAGCAGCGTCATTGACCATGGGCCTGGCTCTCTACTATTTTCTTTTGTTTTATGACTATAGGAGCTTTCCTGTCATTCACATGTAGAAAATGACAATTATTTAATCAGTTTCGGTTTTCAGTAAAAACAGAAAATTTCATTTCGGTTCCCAATCCATCCCTAATTAATTCCACCTAAAACAGGACGGAAAATGGACGTGAAAAATTTGAAGTCAATTTGACGATGGGCTCAAAAATTATCGTGTAAATTTCTTCGTGGTGCAATTTTGTGGAGCTTGTGGTGCCTCATAATTCATTCGTGGTGTAATTTCAAATCATGAGTCAAGACAAACTTACTTGAAAAGTGTGTGGTTGAAGTAATAAAAACAGATTTAGCCAGGCAGGGGCACACACAAAGATGAAAAACAAGCTTATATTTTGGCATCCATTCATTAGTTTGGTACAAACAACTGCGATGCCTTGCAAATTTGTTAAATTTGATATTTCTTTATAAGTAAAAGTTCATGCATGAGGATTATAATATGAAGACGATACCAATTATAGTTTAATGTAGCGAAAACTAAGTTTTACTACATTAAACTTTGATTGGTATTGTCTGGTTCATGCATGCGGATTTTAATGTGAACCAGACGCTACAAATATCTGTATCGGTAGCCTTACAGAGGTCCGATACCGATATGGCAAAAAAAACCCCGATAAATACAGATTATACCGATACCAATATCAATTTCGGGCTATCCCTAGAATGTTACAAAATAAAAGTCAGAAAGTGCACAAATATACATTAAAACCGGACGTTTCGGTTCAACTCCGGGCCATTATCAAGAAAAGCAAGCAAAAACAATAACCAATAATACAAAAGAGCCATGAGTCAAGTTGTAAGTAAAATATCCATCTTCACAAGGCAGAATTTGCTAGCACGTGTTAAAAACGGACAGAACTATAAAGTCCCCTCTTGTAAAAATTAAAAAAAAAAATTGAAGGAAGCAGAACTACCAACGAGTCAGCGCCATATACTGCTATAAAAACCGAATTTTTTTTTTAAAAGTGGTAATACGGTGATTGTTTATTACAATTTTGTTAACTCTTAAATACAAATAGAACAGTGCATTCGTGTATTTTTGTAGTGATTTTCCGACAGTTCTGATTGGTGGGGCTGTATAGATATTTACAGCTAGCTCTCCACAGTTCTGATTGAGTACTATCAGTTTCATTCTTCAGATACTGGCAGTTCTGAGAGGGAAGGCTTTAGGATGTACTTCCTCAGGGTTGGCAATTTCCCGGGAAAAACTAGTTTTGGGCAGGGCACTGGTAAATACCGGTATAAACCTGGTAAATACCAGCTAAGTGGGAGAAATGTTAATTTTTATGATTATTTTTTATTGCATGCATTTTTAAAGTTTGGAGCCTAACTGCTTATTAACACTAATAGTAGTACTTAACAGAATGTAGTTGAATGTACATAGAAAAACTTTCATTATAAGAATTTTTAGCATATCAATTATAATTTTTATACTCGTAACACACAATTATGTTCTTTTTCCTATGTAAACGTTGCTTCAGCAAACATATTTTGAATCTAATCTTTTGAATTGATGTACTTTTATGTACGTTTAACACTATTTTATTTTTAAAACTAATATAATTACATTTTACATGTTAAACACCTATATAAATTGTCTTTAACTGGGAAAAAACTGGGAAAAAGTAGTTTATCCCGGGGCGGTAAAAACTTGGTAAATACCATGCCAACCCTATTCATCCTTTCCAGGCATGGCCCCTCACAGTTCAGAATGCGCACTGCCGGAGGTTATCTCGCTTTCCTTGGAAGGGAAGCATCCTCTCTGCCCATGCTACGCCTCATGTAAGCGTCGGCCGGCGGTGGCCGCAATCCGCTTTGGCCACGTCCGTTATAACCGCATAACCAAGTTTACAAACGTTACATACAGGCAGTAACAAGGCCTTCCTTTAAAAAATATACGTTGGCGATGTGTACAGAAGCATGGAATGAATGTGGTCGCTGCCGATACTTTCCTGCACTCCTTTTATATTTTCTGGATTGTCGCATATTAATTTTAAAAGCGGCGAACTGTTTAATTGGTACTTGGACGTACGCTATTCCCGATCAGGCGTGCAAATCGCGTGTCGAATCGATTGATGAAGCCGGTTAGTCAACGGTGCTTGAATTACATGAATTAGCTTGTTACGGGCGTTAACTTTGAGGGAGAAAAAATGGCGCTGACCGATATGGTTTGATGAATTATTATTTTTAAGTGACGAAACCTAGGCAACCAATTATTATATTCTGTTTATTTCGAGTATGTTATCACTAGGGATGCACCGAATACAAAATTTACCGAATATACAACCGAATACTTACGTTGCCGAATACCGAATACCGAAAATATAACCGAATACTCAACTAGCCGAATACCAAATACCGAATAGTTAAACTGCCGCATACCGAATACCGAATATTCGGCACCAAACAATTTAAATATTCGGCCGAATACCGAATTATTCGGTTCTGTGCCGAATAATGGCCGAATAGGCCCAATACCGAATTATTCGGCCGAATACTTGACCGAATACCTGTAATTTAAACATATTTGATCATTTTTTCCTTCTTTTAGAAATGTCAGAAGACAATTCCTCACAACCAAAAAGTAAATGCTTGGCTAAAAATTTGTACATTCACACAATTACATAAATTTATACTAATTAACTAGCGTAGTCGCTCGCTCATTCCGCGTCGTCTCGCTGCGCTCGAAGAGCTTTCATTCTGCAACTCTTATTTATACTGCTCACAGACATTTCACATCTAAAACGTTCAAGCAAATGATCAGAGTGCAGTGCGCGTTTTTCGCAAAGCTTCAGTTTATAAACAAATTAACTAAACAAAAAACGGATTCGCCGTAAGGAAACCATCCCCCTTCTGCCGTACGGCTAAACTGCCAATGAGCCAGGAGGCGAGACACGTGATTTCTACCCCAGGCGGCCTTGGCTTGAAGAATACGCTCGAGGAGCTTTCACGCTAAAACTTTCACGCTGCTGACAGAATGTGGTGCGAGTTTTTCTTAAAGTTTCAATTCGTAAACAAACGATATAGTAGCCATAAACACTCCAACGGTTTGGCAACCTAATAGCTACATCCGCCTCTTGGTCAGATTGTCAGCCATAATACATCTGACAACAGTACTGGACTACGCGTGCAACGTGGAGCAACAATCATGAACCAACAAATCGTAACACTATTCGGCCGAATACCGAATATCACTATTCGGCCAAAATCAGTATTCGGCCGAATACCGAATAGCACTATTCGGCCAAAATCAGTATTTGGCTGAATACCGAATACTTGAATTTTTGGCCGAATACCGAACACTTGAATTTTTGGCCGAATACCGAATAATTACCGAATATTCGGTGCATCCCTAGTTTTCACTGTGAGGATTGTAGAATATGAGTAAATAATGTAGAAGGGAAGGAGGAGGAAGGGAGGGGTAGGATGAACAAAGTGGCAATAAGAGATCCAGGCCACGCCCCCCCCCCTCCCCCACCCCAACTACTAACTAAAAGCTTATGGATTAACGGACACGTAATCTTACCCTAAACATGGCATTGTGGAAAAGGATATATCTGTGATGGTTCACGTAACAGTTACAATGGGGATAGTTTTAAATGCTCGTACTTAAAACTCATTAACGGGCCGATATGTTATAAAGTAATGTTAAGAATAACAATCGTGCATCTGGGGCTTGATGCAAAACTTATTATTGGATTCATATCGGTATTGGCGGCAAATCCGATATATCGGTTCTGCCGATGCCTACCTCCGATACCCCGATGTAAGCCACACTTTTTCGATATATGCGGAAACGACGAGAATTTCGGTAAATATGGATGATTTTGACGTTCAAATACACCATTTTAACTCTTTTTTTCGCCAGCTTTCCAATGGTTCAAACCAATTCAAAGGAGTGATATCAACACACCAAAACATTCGCCAAGTTAATCGTACCGACTAATAGTTCGAAGGTTAAATGAAAACTAGAACATTGCTATTTTCGGTAGCAATGTTCGAGTTTTCATTGAACGTACAAAGTTTTAGTCCGTGCAATTATTTGGCGAATGTTTTGGTGTCTTGATATCATTCGTTTGAAGGGCCGAACCATTCGGAACTTGGCGATCCCTTTTACCAGTTTTGGTTTTTGATATAATATCACTATTTTTTTTTAATTCTGGATTAGACTCAACTCAACTAGCCTGCAGATGTGTAATAAATTACCACATCAGCAGTAGCTTGAGTGGTAATTTTTCTAAATTTGTTTTAATTTCGTATCACTCCTTTGAGAGGCCGAACCATTCTCAACTTAGTCGCCTCTTTATTAGTTTTTGTTTTGTTTTAATTTTTTTTTACATTTAGTTCATATCACTCCTTCGTGAGGCCGAGCCATTCTCAACTTGGTGGCCTCTTTGCCAGTTTTTGGCTTTATTTTGATATTTTGTTTGGTTTACGTAAATGGACATATACACAATTTCTTCGCCAAGGTTGTTTAGTTTGCGAGGACACACTAGTGTGTGTGTAGGTACGCTCGTCAGTATACAGTTATACACGTTGTCATTGTCCGAACTTTGGCCGTCTAATCAGAGACAACGCCGACAATACTAACAATGGTTATAACAATACTTTCGTAGTTACGTGCCATCCCACGCCATTCCCGTTACACCCCCAGGCTGTAAACCAGAAAAGGTGTGCAGTTCGTATCGTACTGCAGCTATTCTTCAAATGTCATAGCTGGAAGCCTTCCCGTTATTTCGGTATCGGTGAATAATCACCCTATGGGAATTAACATGGGGATGAACGGCCTAGAAGAAACTAATAATAAATACACTTGCAACGTTTTTGAGGGTCAAATTTTGCATTGAAAGCCACTTACCTGACATTCATACACAAGTTAATTGCTTGTCAGGTTGGTCATTGCTCTCTTATTTTACCGCAATTTAAGCTTTTGTGCCGCATTGTTATTTTCCCCAAGTACCTGAAATGTGCCCAACTTCAGAATATAAGACAATAACGCTATGGCGTCGCGCTACAATGGTTTACAACCTCAACAATTGAATTGATATGATGTTTGTTGCCTAACTTGGCGCGACACTCTAGCGTGTCACTATTGTGTGCGCGGCGTATCTTGAGTCCTGCAAGTATTTTGTGAGCGGCTACGTCTTCCTGGATGGGGTGGCTTTAATCGATGGCCGCCATTGTTTTTGTAACCATCGTGGATATCAACAAGGCACTCTGCTACTGAAAACGTATAATCGATTATCTGTGTTCGTTCTGCGGAGAACTCAAGATAGGCCGCGGACACTATAGATCACTTTTTCTGTTGTTTTAAGCCCTTCACTTGAAAACTGTTCCGATCTAGGAACCGAAACGTCGTGATTTCGTCGTTCACCTCCACGTAATGGCTCTTCTGTGTTATTTGCGTACCAAAATGCTTTTTAGCTTTAGCATGGTCGCGAAACATGGCTGGCTTACCAATACCATGTTCACATTTAGCAGAATAGGCTTAAATTTTCAGCATACCAACATCCACCAAGGTTTAAACGGGCACCTAGTTCGACCCCAAGTTGATAAGCGGTAAAATTATCTGTTATGTCGAAACGTCAACACGTATATAGCCCGGCTAAAAAAAAAAAACAAACAACATTCCGCTCCCTTCTTCATCATTCTCGGTTCGGTTCCGTTTATTGATTGAGGTCATTTTTTTTTTTTGGCACAAATTATCAGAAGAGAAGTGAAACTACGACGGGTGTTTCTTTGTACAAATTATCTGATCAACCTTGGTCAGGAAATTAATCGATTTGTCTTCCGATCACTATCATTGTGTCTGCGTATCATTGAACACGTTGTCGTTTTTTTATCTGCCAGGATTAGCCTATTTAAAGAATGGGTAGCATAGTTAATCGGGTCCGTATCAATGCATTTAAATTACGATATTACGATACGATGTTTGCGCGCGTAAAGCTTGGGTGATTGATGCGTCCAGCAAGGTTCTTTTCAGCTGACCCTGTACGAGGAGAACAAATCTGATCACGTGATTTACCGATTGGGCAGTCAGCTGCTATCTACATCATCAACATAACAGGATCGTAGAAAAGAGAGTGAAATCAGGGTTGGCACGTTTTTGACATGCGACAGGTTTTATCCGGTTTTTACCATGGTTTTAACCGTCATGTCAAATAGGATTTTGACACTATAGTTTTTGACATGTCAAAAACTGCTAAAACACTATTTTTATTCCAATAAAAATATAAATAAATCAATTAAAATAATAAAATTGATAACTTTTTAAACCAGTTTACTGGAAACATATTTGACTAATTTTTCTTAGGGCGTCTGACGAAAGTCTAACTGGAAAATCGTCTATTGGAATAACTGTCTAATATCTGCCTAAAAAAAAAAAAAATGAAAAATCACGGAAACGGAATATCGTATAATGGGTAAACGTCTAACTGGACAGTAATATAACTGACAAATGTCTAATTGGACAATAATATAGCTACGGTTTCTCTTGTTATATGTATAGCAGCAGTGAGCGCGGCTGCGCGAGCGATGCAGGGACATTAGACGATATTTCCCATTATACGAATTTCATGTTAGACGAGTGTCCGTTATAAGATTTTCGTGTTGGACGATTTTCCGTTTTACCGTTAGACTGTATACGTTCTTCCAATTATGCGATTTTCCAGTTAGACGATTACCCCTCGCCCCATTTTGTAAAGCCGTTAGGCCAGTGTGTTTTGGGTCACTAGTAAATAGGTCTAGTTGGTTGCACTTTTGAAATTCTTTCTTTCACAGGCTATATTTTAAATTAGAAACTTTTGAAGTTTTCATTTTACATGTTAGGCCTAATTAAAGAGTTATTCATATCTGCAATCTACAATGCTTCTGTGTACCACATTGATCAAATTTGGGCAGTTCAATCTTGATTTCATTGGTTTTCGACACTTTTTGACAGCTTTCGACACTTTTGTTAACGGTTTTCTCATGGTTTTTGAAAACCCAACCCTGAGAGTGATAATTTTCAGACGCAAGTGTTTTAAAAAATATTCGTTGGATGCATCGAATTGTTTTAAGAATGCATGTTCGCCTATCATGGCCACCATCACAACCGCGTTGTCAAGGGAGTTGCTAAATAGACCGACGGCTAAGTAAGTAGGTCTTACAACCGAGTGGTACTTACAATTGAGAGACTTTACCTTCTTTTAACTTAATGGGGACACTACGTGACGACAAATCTTCATCATTTGTTAGTTACATTTACGTAAATATTCCAAGCGAGGAACAACTGTAGCCGCCATCTTTAGTTCGTCGATTAAGTGGAAAACCGTTTCCAGGGAGGCCAATCGGTGACGTAACGATGAGGGATCCTTCATCGGTGACGTCACGAAGAGGGATCCAAAATTCATCGGCAGTTAGGAACTACTTAGGTATAAGCTAGGGTCGCAGTGCTGAGCATTAGCGAAAGTTCAGGAGGGTTCAATGATAACGTAAATTTGGGGCTTGAGGAAAAAGTTCAACGAATCCAGGTTAACGCCCATACTTCGACAAATGGTGCTTAATTTAGGCAAACAGTATAGAACAAATTCAGGTGAACAGCTACAAGGAATTCACTATTTGAAAAACGTTGAGAAGGTGCAAAAGGGACGACAAGATGGCGGTAGTGCCTGGAATGTGACTAAAGAGCTGTAGAACACACTGCTAAATGGCCTCAGCAAGGAATAAAGAATAAAATGTTTATTCAACTAAAGCAAGCTAAAGTAGGCTATACAGCCTTATCTGTTTTGAAAATTTGATTAAGATTCCTTGGATTATCACCCAGGATTTCTTAAAGTATTCTATGTATTCCACAGTAAGCACGTAATGTCAGTAATGCCTGGCACTCCACCCAGATTTGCGCTATGGTAAGTGGGACAGAACAACAGATGTACATGGGAGCAATTTCCCATGTGTAAAGGAGGTGTGACCCATCCGGAGACGAGGAAAACCACCACCTCCTGACGACTTTACCACGATGACGAGCCTCAGGCGGCCATAACATACGGGTAACTGTCCACAGCTATTATCAATAACCTGATTCCATTCCTCCCGCCAGTGATCATGGAGGCAGTAGCAAACTACAAGCACCAAACCTGAAAGATCTTTTGTCTCTGGTAACTCAAGGGCAGCTAAGTTAGCCTGCTCATTGGCTGGAATCCCGATGTGAACTGGGACCCTACAGAGGGTGGCATTTCTTCAGTGCAATTACTCGCTTTTGTCTTTCGGCAGGCTGACACTCCTGCAGAAAGATACTTGCAGGAGTATCACACTTTTGGCCAGCTTAAGAAGGCATATAGTGTATTCACTGGTGGGTCCAAGACTGACTCAACGGTTGGTTGTGGGAACCTACAGAGGGTTACCTTGCTCTAATGATGGTATTAGAATATGTTGCTGGATTGAGTACACCATGGGTTTGCGTGAAACAAAGGTATCTACGCTCTGCATTGCACTCTTGAAATCTGTGAAGCTAACAATATGCTCCTGTGGAAACCTAACAGCAGAGCTGAAGGCACGACCAACTGCAAAAGTTTCTGCCACACTCCTTGATGGGAGCCTGAATGTCGACCCTTGAGCTACAAAGTAACATAAGCACAACCAACCGCTGAGTCAGTCTTGGACCCACCAGTGCATACACGATATGCCTTCTTAAGCTGGCCGAAAGTGTGATACTCCTGCAAGTATCTTTCTGCAGGAGTGTCAGCCTGCCGAAAGACAAAAGCGAGTAATTGCACTGAAGAAATGCCACTCTCCATGGTGGGGAGGTCGTAAATCCATACTCGGCCACTTGAGAGAAAACAAAACTTGTGGACTCCCCCCTTTGTCATGGGAGACTGGCTAGGCACTTCTGGGCAAAGGCTACCTCCCGACTAGAATTTTTTGGCAAGTCTGCAAGTAGATGGCATACTGTAGAAAGAGTTACATACGGCGAAATGACAAGGACTACTCCCCAGTTTCCGTATATTGAGCTCTCTACTGGACTGATACGATATGCACCGGTTGCAATACGGATCCCCAATGAAATTCAGGCTCTAAGATCTTCAATGAGGTGTTGCTAGCTGAGTCGTATGCAATAGAACCATAGTTCAGCTTCACTCGAATGAATGAATGGTACAAACGTAGTAACGTAGTCCCATCAGCACCCTTGTTAGTACCAGTCAAAGCTTGCAAGGCATTCCATAAACGCTTGCATTTATTGTGCAGCTGCTTAAGATATGGAACCAAGTAAGCCTATTATCAAAAACCAGGCCCAGAAATCAGGCTTCTTTTAACAACCAGAGTTGGAGTGTCCGCTAGGTGAAGTTCAGGGTCAGGATACTGTTCATGATGACAACAAAAGTGGAGGCAGACAGTCTTAATTGGAAAAAAAACTGAAAACCACTGGTGGAGGCCCAGTCAGGAACCTTGTTAATAGACAATGTAAACTACCATTCGTAAGAAGTTATGTTTCTGGATTGGAAGCGGAGGCCAAAGTTATCCACAAACATGGACCGAGGTGCGGAGATGTTCTGCCAAGCCCATGTATTTCTACACCAAAGGCAGTTAAACTAAAAATGCAACCTTGGGAACCCCGGTCTCTTGCATGCAAGGTGAAGAGACTGTTATGCCAACTCGCACACGAAAAAACCATTCAGACAAAAAGGCCTCCACATAACAAGATAAGCTAATGCACAATCCACAGCCATGGGAATTCCTGAGAATTCCTTCTGCCAGGTGGTATCGTAAGCTTTCTCTAGATCGAAAAAAAAACTGCAACATTTCCATAGTCCCGTTATCAGAAAAGGCTGAAAATGACAGTAGCGCCAGGGTACGTATGTAGCCGTAAAGTCTTGTTCGCATTACAGTCTCTCTTCTAATTTTGCCAACCCCTGCCTACTTAGGTGGGGAGCTGAAATGCAAACATAGTGTGCCATGCCATAGCTGGGGAAGCCCTCTTAAATTTTGTCAGAGGTCTCTTCCCTGTGATAGCTATCGTGATACAAAATTCTACGTGAGACCGAGTGTGTAGGGGGTTTAAAAGAAATCGCTTGGATTGACAGGCAGACATCGGT
>JAHWFP010038621.1:0-12407 GCA_023313725.1 Lithobius niger
ACAAGAAAAGGGTCAGTTGACCACTAATATCCACAACGTACACAAAAGGTTTTTCCGAAAATCAACAGACTCAAACGTCAAATAAAATTCATTGAATAACAAGCAAAGCAGACCAAATTACAGTTGATAATCAAGAACAAAAACATAGGAACAGCCTAATAGCCTCTAATTAAGTATTCACTGAGGCTTAGTTTGCGTAACCCAATTTTAATTACATTTAAGGATGGGAACCAAAACCATATCGCCAGGAAGGTCGCTCCACGGCCTCACAACCCGATTAGCAAACAAAAAATTCCCACAGTCGGTTTTTGTACTCTGAGCAACAAGCTTGAGCATGCGCCCTTGTGTTCGTGCCCCTGTAGTTTTGTACCAAGTTAAAAAGACACGTCTCACTATTTTAGTGCATCCCACACGGCATGGCTTTTGCAACGATTACATAGGCAAGAGTGAACGTAGAGAAACCACCTCGGGGGGACTAGAAAATAAACACTTTCACAATCATTACTCGCGTTTAAACTAAGAAAATAAATTGTTTGCAACCTTTACATACATTTGAAATAATGTTACAAAACTGGTCGCATGCGAAAGCCACAATGGAAGTACTTAAGTGTGTTGAATTTGAATGCCAAAAGTACCAAAACAAAAACTCCAAAATACCAGTACTACCTGGTTGATTTTAGTTTCTATTGCTTTTATGAAAATATACATTACCTACCATAAAAGCATTTTTCTTTTCACAATGTTTGACCTAGAGATTAAAGTTCTATAACCTTCCGCGTCACTACCCACCGTGCATCATGGACTGCGTAGCCTCGGGCTATATAAAGCCCAGAAGGCACGGTCCGTTCCATCTTTTCGATCCTCTATAGTGCCTGATGGCGACCAGAGGGGAGGAGGGTGGGAAGAAGGTCATGTACATTTTCACAAGGGCAATAGAAACCAAAATCAACCAGCTATTACTGGTATTTTATAGTTTCTATGTGTCATGAAAATATACATTACCTATCTTAAAAGCATTCCACTGACTTTGTCAAAGGAGGCGGGCGCCATCCTCACAAAGCCCCCTATGGTAGTAAGCGGTTCCCAAAAAGCTAAACTTTGCAATGATCGTCTCCTTGTCATAGGGAGGATCATGTGCTCAAGGGGTCAAAGATGCGTTGGGTTGCCACAAAGGGTCCAACGCGGTACAGTCCATCAGCGTGAACAGACATGTCACGGAGATAGTGTGACGTGAACACAGACGGGTGCCTCCAAGATGCCGCTTCCATGATATTCGAAATGGGGACATTACTGTAATGGGTCCAGGAAGCCAATAGGCACAAAGTTCATGTGTGGCGATGCGGAAACCCTGATCCGCACAGCTGATATCGACGGAATTATAAGCCTGAAAAATGACGGTCTTGATCCAAGTCGAAATCATATGGGTGGAGGTTTCGCCGGAACGGGCCGTAAATGATAGGTTTAGACTCTTAAATAGAAACAGATCGCCCGGACCAGGCAGAGGTTCATTCTTGATCCTCTCCAAGGATATTAGATAGGGCTGGTATAATGAAGGGATGAGACCATTCAGATGGTTTCTGAGTTTTGGCCCTGAAAGATGCTCGTGGTGTTAGCGTAATACCTGAATAATTGTCCAGAAAACAGTCGGCCGGGGTGGCGGAAAGAGCTTGCAATTCACTACAACGTAAGCAGGCTGCCAGGGCGACGAGGAACAGTTTTCTAGTGAGGTCGTTGAGGTGGCAGGAAGCAAGTGGCTCATATGGAGTAGTCACGAACGCCGTGAGGACGACAGAAAGGTCCTTGTCTGGGAATAGTTGACGGAGTCTTGGTCGCTCAATCTCTAAGGACCTGACAAGCGAGGAAATTCTAAAATCATCAATGAGAGCAAAGTTTCCTGCAGCTTCGAATACAACATTAAGTGCAGACTAACTGGTACATAAACATGGTGGATCCTCGAAGTCCATCAGTGAAGAGGAAATCGAAGAAACGTAGGAGGTCTGGAACAGAGGGAAGACTGGATCAACTTGTTGTGAGTTACACCAACGAAACCAACAGCTGTCATAGAATTTGGTAGTGGAGGCGCGAACGGCCCGTCCAGCAATGTGGATGGCCAAGTTCATAGAAACTCCTGTTGCTTCAAGTAATCGGTTATGTAGGCGTTAAGTCTGTGGCTTGGGGTGGAGAATGGTTTCGTTGTTCTGAGACAGTAAGTCGGAGAGGAATGGAAGCTGTTGATGCAGATCAATGAGCAGCCTCAGAAGAAGCGGCCACCAGGCGGCTTCAGGCCAATCAGGGGCGATCAGAGCGATTTTGCGGAGGACCCGAGGCAGCAACCGAGGCGGAGGGAATGCGTATGCGAACAGGCCGGTCCAATCCAGATTCGGAGCATCCACGGCACAGGCTTGATCGTCCGGAATCAGGCTGACGAAGTGGGGAGGTCTGGCATTGGATCTCGTGGCAAATAGGTCGATCATTGGACGATCCCAGACGCTGAACAACATTTCGCAAATGAAAGGACGCAGAAGAGTCCATTCGCTGGGAGGGGGAGCATGCCAAGATAAAGCGTCCGCAATGATATTTCTGTTGCCTGGAATGTGAAGCGGCAGAAGGTATGTTCGGAGAGAGATGCACACAAGGAAGATCTCTGTTGTAAGGAGGTGGAGGGAAAGGGAATGAGTGCCGGCACCGTTCGTAAATAAGCAATGGCAGTTGTATTGTCGATGTGAATATGAACCCCACGGCCCACGACTTGTCGATGGAAGTGGTGTAGCCCTAGAATGACTGTACGCAGCTCCAGAATGTTGATGTGGCCGCGATTGTCGGTCTCCCAAGTCCCGGACGTATTCAGGCCGTTGATATGGGCTCCCCAGCCGACAGAGAGGCGTCTGAAAACAGGTGACGGTTCGTGAAGAGGGATGGAAGCTGTTAGATTGTGAATTTCCATCCACCACAACAGAGTGGCAAGGGGAAACTGAGGGGAGAGAGTGCGGGCCCGCGGGGGCAAGTGGCAAGGGGAGTGTTTGTCGCAATGACCCATTCGTCTATTCGGAAGTTGATGGAAGGGCCAGGCCAACCACTTTCCGTAAGGGACCAGGTCTGCGAGGGAATCTTGTTCCTATTAAGGAGTTGAGGATGGTAAACGTGTAAAGGTATTGGTGGAGAAAGGAACGTGCCATAGCCAGAAACCCCGAGATTCGGTCTAGGGACGGCAGGACTGTTCCGTTTTGCAGGTCGAAATAGACCCCCAGGAATACAAACGTCTTGGAAGTTTTGAGGTAGGATATGGAGAAATTTATCCCGAAGCCGAGGAGAGCTAGAGAGATTGTGATGTTGAAGTTGTGGTTCAGGCGAATTGTGTTCTGGTGTGGAAGTAGCCAGTTGTCGAGGAAGGCATCTGTCCGGACCTCGTGTTGTTGAAGGAAGGACAGGACTGGTCGTAGAATCGTGTAGACACTCGAAGGGCCGCATTTAGGCCGAATGGCAGACAAAGAAACTCCTAGACTGTGTTGTCGAAAATAAATCGGAACAGGTGCTGGACAGAGGCATGCAGCAGAATGTGTAGATAGGCGTCCGCAAGATCTAAAAAAAACTGTCCAATTTTGAAATAACAAGGAACGGCGAATCGTGTTTGTCGTTTTCATTTGAAAGTGTGAATTCTTATATACTGATTTAGGGGGCTCAGATTGAAATAAGACGGGAGCCTCTCACCTTTTTGGGACAAAGAAAAGTGCTGCTGTAAATTCAGGGCTGATCAGGGTCCAGGGCAGCCTGAATCACACGCTTTGCAAGCAGGTCTGCTATTTCTTTGGCAAAGCCGCGGATCGGGAACTGGCTTGATCCCAAGGCGGGGCCCGAAGGGGTGGCGGACGGTAAAACTTTGGCAGGAAACCATCAGAGATAATGGACAGGACAGTTATCATTTGGCAGGCTGGGTAGAAGAAGGTTCGCCCAACTGGCAGGAGGGCAGAGACATTGTCATCGGGAGGAGCGGTCATTGCAGCGCAGTCCGGGGAGGCCCGTCGATCCGGAGAGGAACTGTGGCCAAAGGAGCGACCCCGTCCGCGGCCTTGGCCCCTGTTTGCTAAGGGCGATTTAGCCATCGAGGAAGGAGCAGGAGGTCCATGCAGACGAACAGATAAAGAAGCCCAATCTTCCTTTGGAGGGTCCGGATGGGAAGGAGTAACAGGTCATCGACGACGAGGAAAACGTATCCGACTTGGCTTAGGCTGGTGGAAATGTCTAAATGGGGCGCAACTTTGGGAATAAGGCCGCTAAACGTGTCGGACTCGTGGATCGGCAGATTCCGAAGCACATGACGAGTGGAATCATGAAGATTAGGGGCCGTATTCAGAGCTATTTCCTTAAGAATAAGCGTGGAATTGAAAAGAGCACGGGTGAACCAGTTCATTGAATGGTACATAGCAAAACAGGCTTAACGAAATACTTTACGAAGGCCAAATGCCGAGTGTCGACCCGAAGCGCTTCGGTAGAGTCGTTCGCAAAGGGCATTAGCAGCTGTATTGAGCACATCGGCCTGCGACGCCAGACGAAGTCCTAAAAGAAATACCGGTTATTATCACGTAAGACAAAGGTCGGAACCAGAGCTCTGCGAGGGAGAAAAAGACGTTAAGAAATAAGGAATCCGGACGACGGTAAGGAATTCGGATAGGTGTCAAAGTTTCTTGGGTTACCGGTGCCTTCCCCAGTAAGACAGAATAATGAAGATTCACGATGATGGCGTGTCAGTGTCGAGTTCCAGAGGCGTACCATTCCATAGGACACCGCCAGTGCGGAGCAGAGTAGTGAGAAGCGTTGTCAATTGCCCCAAAACCGGTGGCTGACTGGGAAGCTGATCCCGTAAACCAGACCCAAAACCAGTGGAGAGACCACGGTTCTTATTAGCCCTAGCCACATCAAGGGAGGGTTTGTATACGAAACAGTACGGAATAATATTTTCAACTGTTTTTAGAAGATCTGAAAGCTGGATTTCGGATGGATCCGGATCGTCCGTAAAGGGCGGATCAAAATGGGCATGAAGAGGGGGTTCGTTGGAAAAATAAAAATCCCAGTCCTCCTCGTGTGCAGAAAGGTGCTCTGCTGGAACGGGCGGAGCATGGTCCGGTTGTTGCGAAGGACCAGGTGCATCATGAGGCAAAGCGCAGGCCTTCTTGGAGATTGAGGAAACCCCCAGGCATCAGTGTAGGAATCCGGAACTGTGGGTTGTTTTCGTTTGAAGGAATGGAGCGCAGAGTGCATTACAGCATGCACTTGTTCTTTGGATTTCGGATCCTTGGAAAAGCGTTCCGTAGGAGGTGGTTCTTCCCGGCCTGGAACGGATCAGGAGATTGAAGAACGTGAAGACTGAAATCCAGTGGACTGACAGGAGGCTGAGCCGCACGTTTGTCAGCGGCTTTCTGGGCTTGACTTGCAGCTTAAGGTGGGCATGTCGTTCCTTAGCTTGAAAGAGATCCTCCTTAAGGGAACGGAGATCTAGAGCCAGTTTGCACGGCTGTCCACACTGGACGGGCGACGTAGTGGTATCAACAAGGGAAAGGTAGAAACATGGTTTCCCTGGGAAGGGGGAATCGGAATCGTTGGTCCAAGAGAGCCCTCTTCAAAAGGCGTCGAAACGTCCAAATGTTGAGGGGAAAGGTCCGAAGCAGGGACCCGGATGGGCGAAGTGGACATTGTGCGGGCAAATGATTCCCATGGAGCATCCTTCTGACGAGGCATCGTCGATCCGAAGGCGAAGGTTCCTTAAGTCAAACAGACACAACCGTCTCGGATGGAGGTAGAGAAAAATATGAACAGACCGCTCCGTCTGAGCTTACATAGCCTGAGGTTGCGCAGTCCATGATGAGCAGTGGGTAGCGACGCGGAAGGTTATAGAACTTTAAGCTCTACATCAAACAGCATTGTGAGAAGGAGAATGCTTTTAAGATAGGCAATGGGTATAAACTCAGCAAATTAAAAGCAAGTTTAAAAAAAAACGATAAAGTAGCTGTACGTGAAAAGCACTCCTTTTGTTTGCATCTGCTAAAATTTAGTATTGATCAATTGAATTTAATTCTCTATGGCCAAGGGAAAAAGTGTAGTTCCCACACGTTTTGACCATTTTTTAAGAACCCACATGCACGGCTTTTGGTTTTATTTTATCGTCCAAGTTAGGCGTATCTAATTTCCGTAACATCCTGCATCATGGAAGGAAAAAAAGTAGGCTATTTTGGAAAATTACTAATGTCTTTCGCAGTGCTTTTCACCATCTTCCCTACCTTACTAATCATGAAGCCGTTCACAAAACATTAAAATGCCAGCTGCCACCGTCGATTTTTGTTTCTATTGCCTAACCGAAATATACAATACCTGTAATTTTAGCATTCTTGTTCTTAAATGCTTTTTCCCTAGAGAAGTGTACTTTATATATAGGTCTACTGCCTGCCAGCTCGTTAAACCCATGTGCACATGTGTCAGCACACCCCTCCTATGAAAGCGCTGAGGCACGACCGTGTTTCATCTTTCGTTCCTCTCAATACGTCAGGTGGTGACTCAACAGGGTAGGCACAGGTAATCTACATTTCCATTTAGGCAATAGAAACAATTTAGCCGGCCTTCCTGGAGGCCGGCAATTCTGTTTCTATGTGCCGTTCGTAAATATCCATTACCTGTAGATTAGCATTTACAATTGACCTCATCAAAAAATGGCGGTGGGGTCAACCTGACGGGTACCCTAGGGTTACAAGCCGGTTTTCACGGAGGCACACTCATTTGAATGCACAGAGTGTGGGTGAGGAATTTTGGATAAAAAAAAGTTAAGACTTATTTTAAATTAAGATGCAAAAGAAAAAATGGGGGGGGGGGCTTTCTTGATTGACACAGGAAGGTCCCACGTAAGCTGTAGACGATCTCATGGAGGGTGGATTCTGCGGGAGATCTTCACTTTGTATGGGGTGGCGATGACATTCTTCTTGGGCTGTTTGAAGATGTTGACAGCAATGGCTAGGGTCCGGAACCCATGAGGCAGCCAAGGCGGTTTTGATGGCCATCCTGGCCAGATTGTGGCGCTCCGTTGAATGAAGTGACAAGAAAGGTTGAGGAGTTGTGAATTCTTTTGTTAATTTAATGTGTCACACGTCAAATTAATGAAGTTGTGCCAAAAAAGGGGCCAGGAGCCATTTGTGTCAGCCACATCTCCTAAAAAACCAGACACGGTTGTTCAATTCTGATCCGAGGAACTTAAAAGTATAGGGCTCGCTTCACACATCGCCACTCAGTGGCGCTTCCGAGAAGCGCTACTCGTAGCAGAGCATAGAACAGAGTAGGGGTATTCACACGTGTGGCGCCACAGAAGCGCTAAGTGCCACAGAAGATCAAAGTGCCGCTGCCAAAGAAGTGCCACTCAGTTGCTACATGTGAAGGGAGCCTTAGGTATGAGAGTTGCAGCATACAAGGACAAAAGGCTATTTGCTAAACAGAATAAGATATCTCAAGAGAACTTTGGCTAACCTCTAACGAGATCTTTCAACGTGAAACCGTCGTCCATAGTACAATGAGTAATGACATCAGCGTTACACGCGTGCTCTTCGCAAATTTTAGAAAAAATGGCAGTGGCAGTGTTGAAAAACTTCGGGGAAATGTGGGTCGGGGTTGGTCAGAGGCTACCCTAAAAAATAGCTTGGAAAACGTCGGGATCGTTCGATTTTGTGCCGTCATCACTGACTATTTATATTAATTAAAACGAAATTTTGTTACAATATTAATTTGTATTACAGAAAAACTTAGAAATACCAGGGTAGGGCCTGGTCACTTTCTGTTTTTGTTGCCTAAACGAAAACATACATTATCTGATTTTCCTAATAGTTTCTATTGACGGCTCAATCCCCAGTGATGAAAAGTTGGCTTCTCTGCCGTGCTCACAGCCCCCTTCAGCCTCTATATAAAGCGCTCAGCTGTGAGCCGACTTCATCTTCTACTCAGGGTCAATCTTGGTGACCGAGAGGGGTGGCCGGACAGGTGAGGGTAATGTATGCTTTCGTTTAGGTAACAAAAACAGAAATTGACCAGGCCGTACCCTGGTATTTCTAAGTGTTTATTGACGTCGAAAATATTCATTACCCGAGTTTCCTTATAGCAGACCTCGTCCCTTGGTGGTGGACACCAAGGACGAAGGTTACCCCTGCTACGAGCCGGCTGCCCCAGAGTCTGATGGCCCCGTGAGCCAGACGCCATCCATGCGAGTGATCGGAACGGGAGAGTGGAGAAAAAATTTTGGATCGGTGACGACCGGGGAGGTCGCATAAACAGCAATGGGGAACGAAAGGCGTAAATCAATAAACTTGAGGAAGGCCGTTGACAAGGTTTGGACCAAGCGTTCCAAAGTTGGCGGTCGGTGCATGGATGGCGACGCCGTCCTGGGCAAGGTAGAATGAAAAAGAGGCATGCAGACATGACAAGTGTCTCATTACCTGTGATGATGTCGACGGAAGGTCTTGAAAGGAACATGTTGGAAATCAACGAAGGCGAGAAGTGGTACGGTGAGCAGAAAAATCTAAGCACAGACGACCGCACATGGATACAGCTGGAGCACAAGTCTGGCAGAAGGAAGTCGGCAACAGTCACAGCGGAGCTGGGTACAGGTCCATAGACGTGCCATAGGTCAGGTGCGCCGGTTGTGTGACAATTAGTCTTCTGTTGTTGTTCAGGCCTTTTGAAAATATGCACGAATGGAGAAAAACAGCCGTCTGTGACAGCCGCCCAGATCCTGGGAAGGCATGAGGCTACACTGTAGGTAGTTACACTCCTCTCGTACGTATGCAAGGTCAAGAGGTATTGTCTTTTTTTGAACGGCGAAAAGAGTCCTGAAGGGAAGGAAGCGACTTGTACTAAGAAGAGGAGGGTTGCCAAGGAGCCGAAGACGCAGAAAGTTTTGAACGGAAACAAGTGCTGAAGGAATGACTGATGCCCAGAAGATATCCCAGAAGTCGTTCGTGAGGCGTTTGTCTGGTTGGTAAGGATAGAGAACTCTGGGTCGAAAGCAATAGTGAAAAGCAGCCGCAAGGACGGTGGTCGAACATAACAAGAGTAGTGAGGTTTAAACATTGAGTCAATGGCTCCTCGGCCAACGATCCATAAGAGGTAACGATAACGGTTGAAATTATGGTAATGCCCGGAACCCGAGCATCATACCCTTCGCCTGTCGTCGACAGGCCATGTTAGGGAGTTCCCGGGAGGAAACCGCCGAGCACTGCACTATACCACTGAAGACAGGCACAAAAGAGGGTGCGTCATCAAACTGCCACACATTGTAGGATGACAGTTGACGCAGACTGGGTGATGAGGCAGCCGAAGACCATGAAACGACCGCGAGATCTGCCGCTTGGGACAGAGCAAGTGATGGATCAGGGACCGCGACCGGAACAGGAACCCTGGCTGGTGACGGGACAGTGACCGCGGCAAGCAGAGGGGTGGGAACTGGAGATTCAGAAGACTGCAAACTTGGGAGATCCCGTTGGGGAGGAACAGGGATGGCTGACGCTGAAACTCACTCATGGCTGGAACCCGGCATGGACGACGTCGCGGGGGTGCCCGATTTGGACTTGGGGGGAGGGCGGTCGACGAGACTTGGACTTGGCGCAGTGTTGCTCCAGAGTGCGGGGCAATGAAGAAATCTTTCTGAATTTTTCCCGAATGGCACGTAGAAACCACGATGTAAGGGGATAATACGTTGATCACCTTAAATGTTTGAAGGCTACTTTTTAGTCAATTCCTAGCAGTAAAAGACTAAAATACCAGTGCCTGAACTTGGTTAATTTCAGTTTTTATTGCCTAATACGAAAATATACATTACCTGTTTTATTAAATAGCAGTTTTCCCCCATTGAGCTCCTATTCCCCTAGAAGACCAGTTTTACGGGGTTGTTATTACTGCGCATGTCCGGAACTGGGTCCGTCTATATAAGCAGAGCGCAGTGGAATACCATCATCTTCCTTCAATCCTCTAGAACCTAGTTCCATAGAGGGGTTGCTGGGCGGGTGTAGGTAATTTTTATTTTCGTATTAGGCAATAAAAACTAAAACTAACCAAGTTCAGGTCCTGGTATTTTAGTCTTTTTATAGCCGACAAAAATATCCAATACCTGTTTTATTACATAGCAGACTTTGTCGCCTAGGAGGTGGGCTAGGTTGAAGTCACCCGCATTACAAGCCGGCGACCCAAAGGAACAAATCCCGGTGAAGACATCCTTCGAACCCATTCCTAACCCCAAGACCATCGCAGCATGGAGAGTCTGTACAGGTAAACGGGCGAAGGTCTTCCGGAAGGGTTAACTAAGCCTCGCGCACATGGGGGTCACAAGCAGAGAATCAAATGAGATATGACACCTGCTTACCTTGTCTTTAGGGAACGGAGTGGACGCAACGGAGCGTTATATGGAAAGGTGACACCGGTGCGGAGATGGCGGATGTGAAGCTGGAACATGGTGAGGTGCGAAACGGGATATCCGATGCAAGGAAGCGGAGCATGTAAACAACAAGGGACCCATTATATTATAGTATGTGTCAGGCTAAAAGTCCATTAAACTTGGGAAAAGATTTGGAAAGTGTTCTAATCGGTAGAAGAGCGTGAGTACCAGAGAAGGTTGTGATGGAGGTGTTTCTTGAGGTAGGCGAGGAAGCATAGTCCAGAGCTCTGGTTTCTCTGATAAGGTCGGAGAACAATAGAGTAGGTCCTCGCGGTCCCGTTGCTGGAGGAACGAGGAAAGTCAATCATACAAGTTTATGGTAGAGCACGGAACTCCACAGCCACACCTTTAGCCTTGTGGCGGCAAGGAGAGCAAGGGAGCTCCCGAGTGGAGGTGGCGGAGTGTGGGATGATGCCATGGAAGACTGGCACAAACGAGGAAGCGTCGTTGTATTGCCATACGGAATATAATGAAAGCCGCCCGAACTGGGAAGAAGTCATAACTGTGGACCAGTCAGAGATGAAGGGAAGGGAATCGCTGGTTGGAGGAGCACACTTAGGTGTGAGGGATCGGCTCACTGTTGAAGATGGCTCAAAAAACAAAGAGGGTAGTGGAGAGGAAGCATCCCAATATAATTCTGAGACAGAAGGTAAAAGTGCGGCAGGAGGTTGTGCGGGCGGCAACGTTGGGGACCGTATGGTTAAAGAGGATGGAGCATTACGAAGCCTCCGTGTGTGTGATCCGGTGCAATAAAGTGCCCTCCAAGGGGGTGAGGATGGAATCGGGGAAACCAATTTCTGGCGTGCCTTAAGGAGTGCATAGTTGATCCGAAGTGATTGTGTTGGCAATTAAGTTGTTCTAATTCGTTGGAGAAAGCCTCGTTGGGGGCACGGAGCTGGTTTTTTCTCATCCTGGAGGGTATGCACATAGGCGGCGGTGAAACACTTTCCACGATAGATAAGACAAAGCAAATGTTAAAAGTCCACGTTCCCCATATCGATGACCAATAAACGGAGACCCCGTGTTAATGCTGCCATCAGAATGGAGGCTGGCGGGAATAGTGGTGGGTCTGAGGACGGAGGAGTTGCAGCTGGTGATGCTTGGCCAGGCAGATGCGGGAGCGGATCGCCATCCGCGGGAGGAGCGGTGCAGGAACAGACTGATTGAAGACGGTAGGTTTCACATGGGTCGGTGGATGGTGAGGCTGCATAGGAGTAGGACGGGCCGCGGATGCTGGCGCAGCAAGAGGGGTACGTGCTGACTTTATCCGTGCTTTTTGTTGGGTAACAAGTGTTGGGTATTGTTTAGACGGCGCAGTCGAGCAGAGACGGGATGGGTCCGCAATGGCAAGGGTAGTGTCGGAGGATGCGTGGGGATGTCGACGCTGTTGTTTCGGGAGGAACCGGAGAGAGTTTCTGGGAGTGATGCTGAAGATGACAGCGAGATGGGCCTCTTGGCAAGCTTCTTGCTTTCCATAGGAGTGGAAGATTCAGATTGCAGTTGTGCGGCGGCTTTCTGGCGCTCCCACCGAGAAGCCCGTTGTTGGGATTGAAGTTTTCTCTTCAAAATGAGTGGCCATTTTGTTGGGGAAATGTCCACACAGACGGGGCATCGTTTAGATACACCGTTGCATTCACGGTGATGCTGGCAGCATGGAAGCAGATTGAAATGAACAGTCTTTCCTGAGAATCCAATGCATCGCAGGCTTTAGGCATAGGAACGTTTGGCATTAATTTTGCGGGTACCGGATCTTCAGAGGACGAGGAACTTGACATGGCGAATAAATGGCAAACACGTACAACGAACTCGCCTAGTGCAGGAAAGTTGGCGGAAGAGGAAACGTTATAGAGACCCCCTGGTGGTGGTCTTGAGAATTCAAGCGGTGAAAGGGAAGGAGCGTTAAAGGTAGCAAAAGGTCGAGTGAGTGAGTAGAGCGGTATAGAGGAGTGGT
>JAHWFP010038625.1:0-16616 GCA_023313725.1 Lithobius niger
GTGTTCCTTCACAGCTGTGAGTATGGGGATACGAGCTCTAATGCGGCTTTTCAGTTAATTGCTGTTCAGTTAATTGCTTTTTGTCTGTATTTTTTGTTGTTGTAACATTGTTTCTCCAGGAATTGTTCATTTGATTGTTGCAGCATTGTTACTTCCACCCCACTCTTGTATAGGCTACCTATACGAGTGAGATAATACCGTCCACGACGCCAAAAGATGTCATTCTATTTAAATACAGAAATGAAAGAAGACGACAATAAAATAGCTAAAAGCAACATGCAAATACTTGTCACTGCTTCTTCAATGCATTCGTTTCTGGGTTTTAAGCGCTATTGATGAATATAATAATTTTGACTCCGTACAATCTCTTCTGAGAATTGTGTACATTTCTGATTGGAGGCGGATAGACGGGGAGATAATTGGCACGTCCTCTGAAGCCAATATTACGGCCCAAGCTGTCTTGCTAAAAGAAATGTTACCAACATTTTTTTTAGCAGCTATACCCTGAAAATTACAGCTAACTGGCTGCCTGTCAAGAAAAATCTCTGTGCCCAACCCCAATACTTCCACTCTCCTTCGCCAACAATCCACCAGCATGCAGCAAATACCGTGACGTACAGCTAGTCACGTCAAAAAATATTATAATTTTAATTTTTTCTCTGAAAACCTCACTTTTATGTCGTTGCCACGAAATTCGGGTTTGTAGTAAAGTCAATTAGGAAAGTGTGAAGTTTTGAGGGGAAAGTGAGCCACTGGGGTACCAGGTGCTTTGTGGTCAGAGTCTGTAAGCGTTTCAGAAGAGCGATCGGCACGTTCGCAAACGTTGGCGGAAATAGAGAACTCTCCTTTAAAAGTATCGGATAATAAAGGAATTAATTAGTTTACTTTTACTAACGCGTCAATCTGTTTACATGACAGTGGGAGTTGCCAATCACCACCAAACTGATCCATCATCTCGTTCTGTGATGATGTTACAGTGTTGTATGGGAATCGGTTTACCGACCGTTGGAAAAATGCTCAACAATAACGAAAAATATGTATGTGGTATAGAAAACCAAACGCGTAAGCAGGGAAGAAAAAGTTTCAGCAAGAAGACGAAGAATTCTCGCTCTTAAAAATCGTAGCCAGTATACTGAAAATAATAGTTTGATCGATGCCTTAACCATGGGATATGATTGTGCACATGAAACAGGTCTTTTTAAAGATGAATGAATTTTTTTCGGCCATGAATACTTCAACTAGTTGGCAGCATGTCTACAACTCGAAGTATTGAAAAATTTTCCTGAATTTCCTGTAAAAGTCATGATTTTTTTTTATCGTCACGATAATAATATTCAAAAGTCATTTTTTTCAAGTAAGTCATGAATTTTTGAACGACTAGATGAAGAACAACTGGCAAATCTCACCCCTGATGAAGAACATCTAAGGGGAGGGGAGGGAGGGGGGTCTATTTAGTTATTTCTTTGTGCTTACACGACTTGTCATTATATTTTTTATTTAATTTAGTCTTGCAGGACTTTGTAAACTTTGGTTTTCAAGCCAGGAGCTGCATTTCCAGAACACTTTTTGTTTTTAAAAAGTCGTGGTTTTTCATGATAATCGTGAAAAAGTCATGATTTTCTTAATGTGGGTTATAGTATAGACACCATGGTTGGGTGCTGTTCCCGTCAACGCTGGCATAAAGACGGACTGCTAACCAACACTCCTTGTTCCTGATGGGAACGCTTTATAAGCACCTGATCTTACTTTATATTTCGACATCATGTCTCTGAAAATGTTATGCCATCATCAGTGACAATGATAAAACGGAATAAGCCTATAATTGTGCCATGAACAATTTCGCGTCGGAGAAATGTCCCGAAATGTATACATATTTTCTTCACATAAACGTTTCCGCCTTTCCGTGCCTTGGGCCTGCAGCTTGAATGATGTCTTTTCACTCCAAATATGAACTATATTTGTGGATATGTAACAACCTTCCATATGAGGATATAGATTGTTGGTGTACTTATGAGTAATCCATCTGATGACAATAATAATAATAAATCCCGACTAAAAGTTTAATTTCCATACAAATGCAACTTCAGTGTCTGGTTTTTGCATGGGTTCCAACCACGCATGGGTTCTCCAAAAGGTTCTGCAGAGCAATATCAGCATTTTTACTCTTATTCCTACTAAAACGGCTCATTCATCTTCTCAGTTAGATTTTAAGTTGGTCGTTGTAAAACTTACAGCGTCGGAATTATCACGTGCCACATTTTCATCACAAACTGAGCAATTGGCTTTTTTTTCCTCTCTTGGTTGTTGCTTTTGCCACATTTATAGTACCAGTTTTGCAGGGGAAACGGTTGCGTTTCTTGGCGTAACAAATATCTGTATCGGAAGCTTTACAGAGGTCCGATATCGATATGGCAAAACACCGATATATACAAATTATACCGATACCGATATCAATATCGGACTATTCCTAGTAGGTCAGTCGATTGCGCCATCACTGGGTTATTTTTAGGTATTGCATCACATCTATTTTTAGAGATGAGGTAATTTTTTTTTTTAAGTCATTGTGCCAGGATGCTTGGTCTTCGGTACCACTCCGGGAATCGTACTGTAACTATCAACAGTACAGACTAAATCCCATATGGGACTCTGTACTGCGATCTGGACCAAATAAGGAAGACACTTCGCCAGTTTCCTCCATGGGTAATTATTGCAGGAAGAAATTCAGCTGGAATTTATTTAGTGTTACAAAACTTTAAAATTAGTGTATCGGACCTTAACAACCTCTAGACACGGCCAAGTTGAAGTACTCTAACTGAAGTTAATCACATCCTCGTCTTTATTTTAATTAACACTGTTACAGACATTTCTATAATGACGAAGCTGTTATGGCGTAATTGCAGATGTGTTCGAATTTATCGTTATCACTCTCCAGGTACCATCGCATTTCTAAAGTAGTCGAAATGTAATTGTTTTATTTTCTCGTTTTTGTGTTCGACTATCTACCACACATGCACCGAACATTTTGCAACTTTAAGTAACGAAAATAATTGAAAAACAATTTTTTTTTTAAATTGGTAACCAATATTTGGATCACTAATGATCTGAAGGTTCCACACATTATAACTACATTGTTTCACATGCCAAAAAAAAAAGTGTACACCTGATTACCCGACGTTTCCTCTAAAAAAAACACACAAAAAAACCCTACAACTCTCTTATGGGCCTTCAAGTTATTTGTTTATCTTTCTTGGAGTATGCAAGTCGTGCCTGGTTGCCCCAACCTGATAATAGATATCGAATTAGTTGAATCTGTGCAAAGAACCTTCACGGAGTATCTACCCAGTTGCTCAAACCTTTATTAGTTTTGAACGTTTAGAAAAAAAACTGAAATTAGAGTCGCTTGATTCGGATGCACCTAAAAAAATATACGTTAAGACATAGTGCCCACACGTGAGGGCACCCACTGAAACTTATCATTTGCACTTAACACAAAGAACGCAACAGCCACTTTTTTTCCAAGCCAGTTGACCGTGTTTGTAATTCCTGACATCAGAAGTGGTTATCCCTGCTTCCGAGTCATTTTTAAAAGAAGTCTTGACTTATCGCGATTTACCAAATATTTTTAACCTTTTTTTTTTATCAATTGTACATTTACTTATTTCAATTAAAAATTATTAAATGTTATACATCTATATTTTAACGTCAATCACGTAACCCCATATTTTTTACGGCACACTTGACGTTTTTGTTTGTATTTGGTTTTTATTTCGAGCTACCTGTCTCTTTTAATTTAGGACTCGGTGTAAGGGGATGTGTTTCGTTCCCGTCCCTGTCCTTACAGCATTCTGTCTGACTGTAGAATATTTTATTTATTTATGTACTATGCAATAAATCAGCGCACCATCTGTATCAACGACCTGGCTCTGTGACAATACAATACAATACAATGCAATGCAATACAATACAATACAATACAATACAATACAATACAATACAATACAATACAATACAATACAATACCTGGGGGGAAAAAAGGCAAGGGGTAGACGACTTTAGGAGCCGAAACCCTTCTGCCTACTAGGCGCTTTACTATAACTGCGTTACCTATACTTTGTTCCACATTATGTTTTCAGAAAACTGACTGTATGACGTCACGTTTTCTTCCACTACGAGTGCAAAAAATCCGTAATCATCCCATTCCTAAACTCTAACAGTAACTTTGTTGAGTCTCCAAGTGTGATTCATGTTTTTGCACTCTTAGTGCAAGGAAACGAGTCGTGATCCGGTCAGTTTTCTGAAAACATAATGTGGAACAAACTATAGATGGAGCTTCTGTCTTCAAGTCCCCTAGAGCTAACAAGCTGCTCAACCGTCACGAGTAGTGATCTAATGTCCACGAATGTAATACCACGTAGTGTGATATTGCATAAGTCCACGATAGGACACAAGGACGTATAGCAAGCAACTCGCTTATTGACTTCCACACTAAAAATTAATTCAAGTAAATTTGTTTTATTACTTATTATTTTTCTTTCGTAGATTTCTAGCACAATGTCCGAAGAGCGAGCTGTTTTTAAGCCGTACGCAGGATACGAGTTAATGGACGTCATTCACCACTGAGAAAGTCTGAACAGCTTCAACCTGTAAGCTCTGTCCCGGTGGTTCAATAGTTGATAGATTTGTGATGGGTTCGAGTCCCAGTCGGGGCTGAACTCTTCATTTTCGCTTTCAGGTTAGTATAATCCTAGTCCATCGAACCTATTTATTTATTTATTTATTTATCAAGGGTCCAGTCTTGGACTACTAACTGTTATTAGTTTTAATTTCATCCTTGTACTACATCCTCGATGTCTCAAGGCCATTAAATAAATCTGATCAGAAAAGGAAGCGACAAAATAGTTTCCCACTGGGTCGTGGCACGGCGTGCATTTCCGTTCTTGGGGTAGTCCACTACCGAATCGCCAGTCTGAAAAGGATGTCGAATCTGTGGGAACCAAGCTACGGCCGCAAGTGTATGGTTTAGGCACGGTTTTTATCAAGATCCCAGAGGCTATTTATTGTGGATTGTTGCGTAATTTAATATGAATTAAAATATGCTCACCATGTTCACAGCCTTAACGGCGGCAACCACAGCTTCAAAGCGGAAGTATCACAGCTGGAACGCCTTAAATCGTGAATCTGCTTGTCCGGTATATCATCTGCCTGCAATGTGTGAATTGCGTATGCTTTGTTAAGCGATCAGGTTGTATTGTTGCAAGTTTTCCTCTGAGCTCATGGTAGAGAGGAGAGGTATCGGCTCGAGAGGTGTAACAACATAATCTATCCACCTCTAGGGGAGTGGCACGACGTTGTATTATTGTGTATAACTCTATGGTGGAGCCAGTAACTGGGTTAGCTGCAAGGAGCACTGAAGGGAGAAAGGAAGATCGTCTTATTGAAGCCAATGCTATTAGACTGGATTTCTTAAACCTATAACGCGCGATTTTTGTTGTTGGAGAAAACAACGTTCTTTTAAGCCTAAGAAATCCGCTCTCAAAGCACTGTCTTGATGAGAAGTGCCCTTTTTCCTCTTACATTTTAATCTAGTGCACCTTGTAGCTATTACCTCCAAATGGTGTCTCGTAGCCAATATGACGTCACATGACGCTGCTCTATAGAGCAGTGATCATAAGGTAGTATTACTGTATATAACTCTATGGTCGAGCCAGCAACTGGGTTAGCTGCAAGGGGCACTGGAGGGGAAAAAGTAGGTCGTCTTACTGAAGCCAATTCTATTAGACTGAATTTCTTAAGCCCATAACGCGCGATTTTTGTTGTTGGAGAAAACAACGTTTTTTAAGCCTAAGAAATCCGCTCTCAAAGCACTGTCTTGACTAGAAGTGCCGTTGTTTTTCCTTACATTTTAATCTAGTGCACCTTGTAGCTATGCCCTCCAGATGCTATCTCGTAGCCAATATGACGTCACTTGTCGCTGCTCTATAGACGGGCTCGATTTTAGATCACACCAGACATGTTGGTTTGAGTGATTTTACCAAAATGATTTAGACAGGTTTAATGGGCCAAAAATGTATAGCAAATGATACAATGTAGTTAACGGAGTAAACTGATGTCAGCTGTTGACATTTGAACCTGGCCGATGTCGTTCCTGACGTAATTCAAATAGAGGTACGAATTGAACATTTGTGTAAGAGCAGATGACGTAATAATGTTCCACAACATCTAGTAGAGGAGCCGTTACATGTGAAGAAAGAAACCAGAAATATAGTTTTGGCGTCATAACTTCGTAGCATCATTTCTGTATTACAACCTCCCGGATACGGCCTCAGGACGATTAAATTAAACGCATTCGATTGTAATCTCATCAACATCAAAGCGTGCTTTGCTAATCCAGCGTTTTGTCCACAACATTGGGTTTGAGAGTTTAACCATCGTATTTAAAGGGGCCTTTTCACCTTTTTAACTCCTAGATGCAACGGCTTAGAATCTTCGAGCAATATAAAGAAAACAGCAGCAAATAAAACAAGGGCTACAGCGACTATCTAGTCGCATTGGTCTTGTACAGTTCGTCCACTTCCAAATATTGAGGCGCACACCTCTATCATGCACTACAACAGCTATCTCTATTATATAATCTAAAAACAGTAACCATCAGAATTGCCCGTTACAAATGTGTTGGCTTTTAAGCTTATTTTACGTTTTAGGCATAATTGTCAGCGTTTAGGCCTCAACTTTAATTTCGTAAGTAGCAAGTAACGAAGATTTGGATTGTATACAGTATGCCTATTCATTTTTGCAACACGGTATGCCTCCGCGCACACAGTTACAGTGTTACAACGTCATGCGCAACGTAGCCTAATATAGATCAGTGGTAGTAGCGAAGGGACAGGAGAAAAGCTGCAGCAGGGCTTCGTAGCAACTATTGACGTTGCCATGGTAACGTGATTTTAGATCGAATTTTCATTTTTTAGGCCTATTTTTTTTAACGGCAGTTTTGGTTTCGTAAGTAGCAGATAGGCCTAATGGAGAATTTGGTTCGATCGTAAGCCTATTCATTCATGCAACAATGCAACAAGACTCTTTTAAACGAAGTTAAAATGTTTTTGTTTTTACGGCTGCGTTAACACAAATCTTTAGGATTTCAATTCGACGATGAAATGTTATTATTTAATTTAGTTACGTCGAAGAAGTATATTAGCTATTAGAAGGCAACGATGTTTTAATTTGCCATGTTATGTAACTAAATTTTGACACTGAATCGAACGTTGTAAACAGTGGTCGTCAATTTTTGGTACCGTTGCGAACTTGAAAAAAGCGACGGACGGACGGACAAAGTCATTGCCATAGTCTTCTCAGCCGGTACGGCTGTACAGAAGACTAAAAAGGAATAACACTTTTCACAGCAGCGCCGCGATTTTCATAACTAAAACGAGATCATGTCACCATACATCAGCCTATTGGATGGCGGAGAATCTGGAACGTGGATGCTGTGTTTAGAATGTGGGCAACGCTATCGAAATGGTCAACAGGCGCCTATAAGTTAGCAAATGTTTTTTTCGTTATCACATTCCCACTTGTGGCTCTTATTAATAGCACACTTTCCAATGATCGCTCGCAGAATCAACAGCTCTACGTTGAATGGATGAAAAAAAAATAGACATTAATGGTTGTAAATAATATTTATAAAGGTAATTGGAAATAAGCCCATCAGCTCACAGATTTGAAATAATATAGAACACACACTAGAAATTACATAGCTCACATACTAAAAATAACGTATACAGTATGCACGTACGTTTCATTCAGCTGATGTGACCCGGATTCGAACTGGAGGACCAGTCTATCATGGCATCACCTGATCACTACCATACTGCTTTTAACGATATGGCCTCTTGTCCACTTAAAGACGCCTGTTCACCACTTCGATAGCGTTGCCCATATTCGCGTTCCGGATTCTCCGTCACTCAATAGCTGATGTGAGTCACGTGATCTCGTTTTAGTTAGGAAAATCGCGGAAAAATAGTGTTCATCCATTTTTAATTTACCGCTATTTTTTTTATATTGCTCGATTCTACGGTGCTGCATCTAGGAGCTGAAAAGGTAAAAAGGCCCCTTTAATGTACTACGTTATTTCTAGTGTACGATTTTCACTGATGACGTATTTCCGATGAATGGATAAAGACACTGTACTCTTTCATGTCTTAGCGTCACGTAAGAGAAGCGACACGTCCAGAATCTAGATCTGGAACCAACGCCGTTTGAGATAAAGCCTTGATTAGAGCATCACATTAACCGTTGGTGACTGTTTCCGCACTAACCAAAAACTCATGTTAACCCTATAACTAAACCCATTGTACTAAGGGCAACAGTGGTGCCTAGGAGGGGTCAGTGCGGAGTTTCACTGGCATTTTAGGAAGCGGGGGTATATGGTAAAATATTGATGCAATGGAGAACCGGCTTTTGTTCCCCCTACAAAATGATTTTTTGGGGGTTAGTTTTTAGTCTGTAAATGCGGGAAATCTCCCTCTTAAGGGTCGCAAATTCGAATGTTCTCCGTCTTCTGTTTCCTCCACACTATAAATAGCAAAGTTGACATAATCAAGGAAGAATTTCTTTTCAGGGATGGGCAGGGGTATTCCTAACAGCCATGGGGGGGGGGGGGGTCACCACTGATGGGCAAGCTTACACGCATTTTTTTTAATAGGCTAGTCGTGGTATTCGATCCAGTGTCCAATTGGTTAAGAGCCCATGACTCGCGACTATTTGGACGTTCCAGCACAATTTATTCGGAGTACCTGGGGGACCCTCACAAAGCTCGTCTTTGAGGCTTAAGAGTTTTTTGTTTTCTCTTACCATCTTGTGAAACGTATTCCCACGAATTCAATGTAGAAACTGTGTGGTTGTTACATTTTGCCATGGTCAAATGTGATCACTCTCAAACGTTTGAAGGCGACTTTACTAAGGAGGTAAAACTGTGATGATAAAAAGCCTTTTTTTTTTTATTTGTTCTGTTTAGAACCTTCTATATGAAATTGCAAACCAAGAGTAGTGAAGTTGCAATAAGTATGTAGGGAGCTTCGTTGCGTGAAATTCAAGAGTTCGAAGATAAAATTGTCACCTCATAATATTTGCATTGATATTTGCATTGTCTGTTGGATGACTAAGTCGATTTTTCGTATAGAGGCGGTAAGGGACCCCGATCTATAAGGCTAATGGCCCCGAAACAGTCATTTGTCCTAAATTACCGTAGTGACAGTTCTGTTAGTGTGAAGAATGGAGTAAATAATTACTAATGTTAAAAAAAAACTTCTACTGCCAATTTCACACGTTTTGAAACACTGCGGTCGCTTCGTTTATCGTTATACACAAAATCTTAGGCATGGTGGGAGAGCTATCCAGATGCGCTCGTATAGATCGGTGTAGGATCCGTTGGCAGAGTACTAGGCAGAAATCAAACAGGTGAAGTGATTACGAAACGTACTCTGAATTAAATTTTACAACACATTGGAGGAAGGAAACCATATTGTAATTGAGATCTTCAGAACTCAGTTCTATGCCTACAGTAGCCAAATATTTTAACATGGAATGAATCTGTGATAATCTCGTCAGGAGTAACTGAAAAACAAGAAATAAAGAACTGTAGCTGATTCAGCGTAATCTTGGTTTCACCAAACCAGGGGCTTCGCTCGCCCCTCTAATTTGCACCCAGTGTATTAACATAAAACTCAGTAGGAAGCCAAGAATCAAACCAGCATCAGTGCCTTTTTAGATCTATACAGCAACGCATTTGCCAACTGAGCTAACATAATACGAAAATTAGCCGTTTAAAAATTCTTATTTCAACATTTTGCGGTACAAAAAAGTTACGAACTGTAATCCGTTTCAATATGCGTGCACATGAGGGGGGAAGGGGGGCAGTGTCCCTGCTCTTTTTCGGAAATTGCCCTTTTTGTAAAACAAATGGCTTTTTAAGCTACCATTTGCTAGTGCGGCAGTGCCTGAGAAAAAGCCTAAAGGTCTGAAACACGCAAAGAAGGCTAAGAAAGGGTAAAAAGATAACAAACAAAAGTGCCCTAGGAAAAAATGTCCATTAAAAGCAATAAAAAAGGCCCAAAACGGGCCAAAAAAAAAAAGGCTGAAAAAGGATAAATAGATAGGCAAAAAAAAAAGCCGTAAGAAAAAATGTGTCCATCTATTAAAGTTGCCCCTGCCCTCTCGGGGTCCGTTTGACGCTGGAACAGTTGTATAGGATCTTACCCGTTTCCTGAGTGCTGAGCTCTAACAATAACGAGGGCGCGCAGCGATGTATTGTTGGGCTCAGCATGACGGAACGGGCAAGATCCTATTTCTCAACCGCTTTTGCCTTCTCCGCACGACCCGTCATTGTTACCACGCGTAGACTTACTGTTGCATTTGAACTAGTGCTAACGACAGTTAAGTGGCGTACGAACGTTCAAGTGAAGATATGATCGTGGCACGATCTGATGTTTTGCACGGTAACCAAACCACTGACAAAACAAGATAAATGCAGTGAATTTGACGATGAACAATTAAAGCAAACATTCATGGTGCCACATTGCATTTCCTACAACTGTGTTATGTTGTGATGAATTTTAATTCTTGAATGACGAAAGTTTCGTCGTCTTTTTTTTTTTTAGGTTGCAGCGTACTTCTGAATTTTAATAATTCTTGGATACGAAAGTTTTGTACTTTGCTTTTTATTTTGATTGTTGGATGTATTTGATCTGTATTTAATCATCATTAATAAAATTACAAAAGGAGAGTCGTGTTGTTGGCCTTTTTGCCATATTTGTGACAGATGTAAAACAAAAAAGAAAGGAGTGCTGAGATATCCCAGCACCCAAACCGAAGATCATTGTTGCGATCCTACACTGTTCCATTGTTACAAGAGTGCGGAGAAAAAGAAAGCGGTTGAGAAGTATAGGATCTTACCCGTTTCCTGAGTGCTGAGCTCTAACAATAACGAGGGCGCGCAGCATGAGGGAACGGGTAAGATCCTATTTCTCAAACGCTTTCACCTTCTCCGCACGAGCCGTCATGTATAATCACTAGTGTTAACGATAGTTAATGTGGCGTACAAACGTAAGTTCTAATAAAGATAATGATGATGGCAGCGTTTGATGTTTTGCACGGTAACCAACCACTGACAAAACAAGTTTAATGCAGCGGATTTGACAATGAATAATTCAAACAAACATTCATGGTGCCACATTACATTTCCTACTAGTGTCTGATGTTGTGATGAATTTTAATTCTTGAATTACGAAAGTTTCGCAGTCTTTTTTTTATTTTGAGGTTGCTACGTACTTCTGAATTTTAATAATGCTTGAGTACGAAAGCTTTGTACTTTGCCTTTTATTTTGGTTGTTGGCTGTATTTGATCTGTGTTTAATCATCATTAATAAAATTACGAAAGGCGATTCGTGTTGTTGGCGTTTATGCCGTATTTGTGACAGATGTAAAACAAAAAATAAAAGGAGTGCAGAGATACCCCAGCACCCAAACCGAAAACCATTGTTGCGATCCTACACTGTTCCATTGTTACAAGAGTGCGGAGAAGAAGAAAGCGGTTGAGAATTAACGTTGCCCGTCTCTCCTCGTTTCTAACGGAAGTCTTTCCAAGTTCCTGGTGACACGTAACTCGCCTTTCTTTTCGCCTCTTTGTTGGCTGATTTGTGCCAAGTTGAGCCACTTTAGGAAGGCGGTAATTTTTTTAAACTGCATTTATCGTGTTTCTCAGTCCCTTTTTGATACATATAGTGGATATACTTTATTTACTTGCGCCAGCAGCCTACTGGCAGTAACGTCAGGTGCCCGCCAACAGCCAGCTAATAACAATATTTACGTGCGAGTGCACACTGGTAACAACAACAAAAAAGGTGTGTGACCACTCTGTACGCTACACCGTTCTGTTCAAATCACGTTTCACTCAAAGGAACGAAAGAAGAAGGAAAAAGGGAAGAAAGAAAGAAAGAAAAAAAGTATGACAGCAGCGTTGGTTTGCAGTCAGTTGTGTCTTCCCTCTAATGACACGTTGTGTCGTAATATCCACACGCACTCTAATCATATTAAGTGTTTGCGGTTAGAATAATAAGTGGAAGGGGGGATCGATGACGACTGGCTCTTCAGCACCGATTGCATCAGACCTCGTTATAGCGAAACGCAAGTTGAGGAAGATAGCAGAGGGGCCTAAAGACATCGTCCGTAATACGAAGTAGGTAAGCCTTCTCGGTATCAAACACTGAGATTAAAATCACACTAAGTAGGCACGCAGGGAAACTATATACGAAAATGCAAAATCGAAAGAAAGAAATGGACTAACTTAATAGAAATTTCAAAAAGGGGCAATCAATATTGTTTGGAAATACGTAGACTTACTACAGCTCAACAAAATACAGGTAAAAATCCGCTCCTGACAGCGAAGACAGAGACTTGTTCTTTACAAAATAAACCGCAGCTTAATTTTAGACAACGATTTTTTTTTTGCCTTGGTCACAATAAAATGATGAAAACAATACAATTTAATAGCCCATGATATAGGCTGAGCAGGCAACTCACCTCTACCATGGGCTTTTAAATTGTATTGTTTCCATCATTTTATTGTGACCAAGACAAAAAAATCTTTGCGAAAATTAAATTGTATTTTATTTTGTGATGAACTTGTGGTCTGTCTTCGCTGCCAGGAACCCATTTTTACCTGTGTACCTCCTCCACCAACAAATTAATTGTAGTTTTGTCAACAAAACAAATTAGTGATAAATTAAGCGTTCTAAAATGCAAACATATTTCCTTTGCCTTTTGGACTTATATGTCAGACTGTCTGTAGGGAGGGGGATAGAACCCTTGATACCAAAGCCGACGTCCTACAACTCAGCCATACTGACACGGATGTACTGATTCTGGCTCAGTGGTAGGCCTTCGGAATTTGGTCTCAAAGGTAGCGGGTTTAATTCCCCGCTCTGGCATTCTAACGTTTAAGTCCAAAAGTTAATGGAAATAGGTTAGCATCTGTATTTATTTAGTATTAACCGAGTCCATTTGGCTTTCCGTCTAGTAGTTAAAAATGCTAAATATTTAGGAATTATGCGAATATGTTATCCTTAATCAAACTTTTTTTCACATAAAAAAATGGAATGTGAAAGGAATAGAAAATATACTCAACCGAAGTAAAACAAAATGTACTTGCAAAAAAAACATTAACACGGAAAAAACGGTAATAAAATCTGGGGGACTAGGTTCTGAATTTTTTTGAAACAATTGTTGAGTTTTCATTTGGGTGTTTCATCGTTATTAATTTTTGTCCTTTTTTTGTGCACCACATACTAGTAAGTTACGTTGTGGGTTTTTTTCTTTTTTAATTGGAATCACATTAATTAAAAAAAAAAAACCCACATGTTTACTTATAAATCCATTACATCACGGGGTAGACGGCCTGATAGTTAGCACAACTAACTTGCTGTCCCTGATTCGAGCCTCACCTCAGCCACCTCTGGCATTTTCGGGAAGAGAAGGGCCCTGTGGTATTTCGTGCTCATGTCGATTGTGGCATGCAAAGGAATTCCGATTGGTATTCTGGCGCTATGCGTAAAAAAAAACCAAAGAAAAAAATCCACGGAAAAAATCCAGGAAACAAGATCTAGAGAAAAATAATCCAGAGGAAATAAAATCCAAAGAAAAAAAATCCAAATGAACAAAAAATCCACGGGAAAAAAAATCCAATGCCACTTTTTTATTTGATTATTTATTTTTTTTATTTTTTTTGTAGCTTAGTATTTTTAGATCTATCTTATGGACGGTATGACTTTATCATACGGGATTTGGGCTCACTTCTGATTCGTCTCTCCAGAAAATTGTGGCACTGGCTATCCGTCGATTCGCAATTGTAAATAGGTGTTTTACCTCTGGTAATTTCTCCACTAAGTCTGGGCTTTCAAGTAGTTGTGCGACCACTAATCAAATACGTAACTACGGAGTAGTCCCCTTTCCTATTAAAAGACATCGACCTGGTCAAATCGGTCCAGCGTCGTTTTACCTGGTCTGTGTGACTATTCACCCGAAGCACACAATAAATGGGGAAAAAATGTGGCGCTTCCTCCCCCACCCAGATTATTAAAATACAAAAGCTAAATTTCAAAGCTTGTGTAAGTTAAAAATAACACTCATTTAAAAATAGCATGGCAAATGAATGGAAATAGGAAGGCAGGGTAGGGTCACGACTGCCTTACCACCAAGGTTAAACCTGCCAGGGCCACAAAGGTCCTCGACGGCAATTCAAGACGTGTAGGAAGGGATGGCTAATTGTTTTGCAATATCACCAAGTACATTTTTTAAAAGTACAAAATATAAACCAACGTAAGTTAATAGTCACTGCATTACAATGGAAGGGGGTATCCCACAACACCAAACCCAGTTCAAAGTTCGTTTGTTAAAATATATTCTCAAATACCTCACCGTAATCTCGATGGTGCCCAACTGCTCTCAAAAACTCATTAATTCTCGATTGCCCTCGGCGTATTGCTCACACAGGGCTTTAAGTTTTCGTTGCATCTCCTTATAAATGCCTAGTGTTACCTTGATGAGCAGCTTTTTCACATTAAAAAAATGCGGGAAAAAAGAAACAAAACAATGGCATTGGATTTTTATTCCGTGGATTTTTTTTTTACTTTGGATTTATTTCTATGGATTTTATTTCCACTGGATTTTTTCCTCTGGATTTATTTTCCTGGATTTTTTTCTTTGGATTTTTTCCCTAGATTCCTTCGACTGAGAGCAGGTCTAAAATCCATCAAAAACAGAAGGAACTCAGACATTTGAAATATTGCCATTTCTAAACTAAATCACATCGAGTTCCTTTGAAAAGGAGAAAGATCGTTCTGAAAGTTCATTTTGCCTGCTGGAGTTTTAGTACCACCATTGTCCATCAGATGTCTGTTTACACAAGCAGTGATCGACACGGATCTTGCATCCGTTCACTTAGGCGCGTCACGAGCAAACCAGCTTAGTTAGTTTCAGCTTCGATTAATTTTTATTTTTTTTTAATTACTTGGTAAACATCACCTGAATACATTTTTAAAATTCGTTGACATTCCATAATATTGCCAAAGAATCCTTCCTTTTTCATCTTTGTGTGCATAAGAATCTTAATAGATGGAAAAATATCGAACGGAAGTTTAATTTTTCCATTTATTGAGAAACTTGTCGTATGAACTATCCAAAACGCTATTGGGTAAGAAGCCACTATTCTGCAGAGGAACTCTTTATCTTTCGCATCAACAAACGGCTTTTACAGGAAGAAGAAAGAAAAATAAGTAAGTCCCAACGTGCACGGCCGTGAGCATTGTGTGGCTACCCAGGCAGCTCGCCCAACACGAGACAGCATAGCTGTTATGGTTAGAACTAGGGCGGTATCTGATCGCCATCGAACCTCTAACTTTCGATAGAAGACGGCGAAATTTGGCTTCGTGGTCGTGAAGACAAGAAATAAAAGTCATCCCCTGACTGGCAATGAAAGAACCACGGTAGACATAAAATAAACAGTAAAATTTTCAGCAGTTTATTCCTGTCTTGAGCACTACATACTTTCTCAGAAAAATCAATAAACACAAAAAAACATACAGGTTTTGAACTTTGGTTTAACGCTTTTGCACGTCAATTTGACACTTTTGTACTTGGATTTAACACTTTTGTACTTCAATTTAACGTTAGTGGCTTTCATATTAACACTCTTGTCTTTCGATTTAACACACATGCACTTGAATTTAACACTTTTGCACTTGAAATTAAAGCATTGAAACAACTGATTCTTTTTTTATTCGCTGTAAAGAATGCGAAATTATACAAAATATATTCATTTCGCTGCAACGCTCACGAAACTCTACGAAATATCGTATGGCGCTGTAAATAAATGACGATTAAGAGCTGCGTTTAAAGCGAAAACGAAAGCGAATGACGACTGTTTTGGAGACCAGCTGGTTTATGCAGCGTAGGCTTGTGTGAGAGGCTTTTACTCCACAGGACAAACGACTCACATTGGGTATTCTAACGTCTTTAGTACACATATTCATAACAAGTCTTGCTGAAACATTCGTCCACCCGCAGTCGCTGGCTTCTTACAACCAACCACTGTATTCGCGCGCTCACAAACAGACGCTGCCGCTTACGATAACACTGGGAGGTGTGCGTCCAAGGCAGGCAGTGGCGGCTTGTGCCCTCAAACTTGTACGTGTACGAGGCGCTTCTCATTGTATGCTTCCACGTAATTTATTATCTGTCTAGGTTATGCTCGTGTAAATATTGGCTTCAGGCCTCCTTTTTTTTTTCTTACGTGGTTTTCCTTTCGAGAAAACAGTGTAAATGTCGGCCACCTATATTACTGTAAAAATGCAGTGCAGTGATTTAAAAAAATAATAGTGATATTTTCGTATTATTTACTTTTTTCCAAATGTTATGTACAGTTCCTCTTTGTGAATTCTTTCATCAGCAACAAGCTCAACAATGATTTTGATTCATTTGATGTTTTTGAGTAGCTGCCCCTTGCGACTCGTCGTCGTCAGTAGTGATATAGGGGCTTCTGGGACCCCGTCTTGGTGGCGGTCCCC
>JAHWFP010038626.1:0-31366 GCA_023313725.1 Lithobius niger
GGGATGCTCCTACTAACAAGCCTTTGAGTTGAGCAGGGATTAATTTAGCTAATGCTATGGCCCTCAGCAGGTGTTGGTGGCGCAGCAATTTCTTACATGTCATAGCGAACTAGGTTTGTAGCCTACCGTGGGCATCTTCTCTGGTAGAATGTTGGTTCTGACACTCGTGTCTGGTTTTGCATTAGTAGGTAGGTCAATGAGTAAGTAACCATAGTCATGCAAGGTGGCGTCACGGTATGCTTTTTCTAAAAATGCTTTTTTACTACCATACATCTTCCGTGCAAGTATACTTAACTGCCCAGTATCCCTTGAATTTTTAAACACGATTAGATGGCTACAATTTAAAGAAATTGTACGGGGAGTCGCAGATCTATGAAACAAATTTTGACTAATATAAATTAATGTCTATCCGAGTCGTTTAAGTGAGAAATAAATATTTGTGCAACCATATTATTCTTCATTAGCATTGCGTCATCTATGACAATACATTTACGACCAAGGCTTTCCACGTGCGACATATCAGGAGTACCTTTAACAAATTCAATACGTGGATATTGTGAAAACCACTCTTGTGAGTTTATGTAAAACCATAATATAATTTCCGGAAGGGGAATCAAGATACCTAAATGACGAAATTTTAAAACGAATGTCGATATTCCACTTTGTGCAGGAGCAGACACACAAATCCGAGCTAGATGAATAATTGGTATCATGCTTTTGTATTATTTAAAATTCCACAAGAAAGACACAGCAAAGCATATCGATCATCCAACAATGCTAGGCCTTTTATTGTAGGCTTCACAATTTTGCTTGTTTTAATGAAGTACCGTATATCGTAAATGAACTGATGATCCTTCCAGCACCTATGTAAATATACACAACTTCCAAGCGCAATCACGAATGGACATTGGGGAAAAGCTCTCGATACTGATATTAATTAATGCTTCTTTAACTAGTTGTTGGTCTCATTTATGATTAGTAGTACTTACTAGTATTCCGACCACGATAAAAGCAAACAGAACTGCAGCCACACACAATGCGTTTGATCCTGAGATCGGCCATTTCATATCTCCTAACAGTTATGCAAGTACATCATGACGTCCACCACCGATTAACATAAACAGAGTAACGTCATCATCTAGGAATACTTTTATTTTATTGTTATTAATTTACAACATAATAGATTAATTTTTGAGTATCCATCGTTTGTAACTAAGAACTTGTAAAAGTCCTTTCTGCTGGACCCAAAACCGGCTTCACCACGATCGGTTTCATACTAATCCTTTACTTCCTCCGCACTACAATAATTACAAATCTTCTCGACAATCACTTGTGCAATACGATCTTCTCTATCAATCTTGTATGCAGCATTCGTTGTGTTATACAACATTACTGCAATATTCCCTCTGTAATCTTCATCTCTGAGTCCTCCTAGCACTATGATACCATGACTGAAAGCCAAAAATGAACGACTGGCAAGACGACAGTAATGACCACTGGGTGGGATGACTTCAAAATCAATCTTTATCCTTTCTCTGCATTGGGGAAGAATGGTTGTGCTCGTTGGAGAAAACAGGTCAAACCCAGCACTAAGGGGAGCGAGTAACGTTCAGGTGCAAAGGTCAAAAGGCTTAGCTCTACGTATCCCAAAGAGATATCTGAATATATTTCAGTATAACTATAATATGATTTCTTTTTATATGCAAACTGTATTCCTTAATAAAGGATTGTTCTACAGCCTCCAAAAAGTATTATTGACTGGCTTAACGTTAAGAGAGTGAGATTGCTGGACAGCTGTGGAAATGAGATCAGTCAACGACGAGAGCTGGAACTGATATGCTTTCTGCACAAACACATCTCAGTCTTTTATAGCCGGAACTTGGCTTACGTAATTTCATTGGGGTATCCGTAGCAACCATAGCAGTGTTACACATGCAAGATTAATTGAAAAGGAGGATGAGCTAAGAATTAGTAACGAAACAACAGACAAGTGTGTAATCACATTTGGGGGTGTTTTCTTCAATCCTTGTGTTAAACTGTTCTTCAAATCCCATGTTAAAATGTTCTTGAATCGACATCTACTCGACTACTCCTAGTTTTAACGTACAGTAATTTTACAAGAGGAGGAAAGTCTCAAGGATTTCATTTCAACATCGCCGAGCTGCTTAGTAACGCGTGAGAAATCCTTACTTTCAAGTTCCACGGGTCTTTAAAGCTCAGATTAATAACTTTGATTTCCCACCCCTATTTGTAAATGGGAAACAAATTTGAAGTAATGTGTAATGAAGCAAGATTGCTAGCCTAATTGATACGAAAGTAAGCATCTTAGAGAGAGAAAGGAAACACAGAAAGGGAAAAAAGGTAAAAAGGTAACCTAGACGAGTTATAAGAGAAGTTTATGTTGTATTGTCAAATAATAGGATTTACATACTTATGTACGTTTTTTTTTTAAACTGGAAAGTGACGACTAAACTGCTAAATATTGAAGTTGTACTACTGAAATAGAAAGTTGATTTGATTACATGTGAAGGTCATGTTATTATTGAAAAGGTAAAATGGCAGGTATGCGATTGAAATTTAGGATGTATCACGGAATTTTTATTTCAGACGCTACAGTGTGGCTCAAAGCCGAAAAAGGCATGATAGGATAGCTTATCTTAATGATTGTAAGGAATGATGAAAATAACTCACTCACATCACAAAATGATTTTTTATGTGTTACAAGTAGGAAATACGAACTTTGCTTTCTGCAGTACAACAATAATAATGCCAGTTAAGCTAACGGACATTGTTACTACACGAGTTGGCAGCGTGATGAGCAAGACTTGAATTGTTGGTTGCCAGGCGCCGGCGGCACTTGCAAAGATTGCCTTAATGGCGATGGGTGAAAGATAAACTACAAGTGGTTTTAATGCTAAAGAAACAAGCAGTTATTTTAAGTCTTCAATATGCACAGAATGCACTTTTAAACCGGACATTCAAGAAGAGTTTTATGTGTTCCGACTACAGAAGACTTCAGTGCAGCATGTGTGGGCCAGTTAACGTTGCCAGACTTCCGTTGGAGAAAACGTAACTAGGTGGCAAGAAATGCGAGCGGGGAAGAACAAGAGAGCATTAATAAAACATGGACTAAGCCAAACATTGCCAAAACTGACACAAACTGAGCCAAAAAATGCCCAAACTGAGCCAAATAAGACACAGACTGACCCAAACTGTGGCAAAAATTGTGATAAACTCAGTCCGGAGGTCGGGGATCAGGTTAACGACCGACATTTACCAACCGAAATTGCTCGATACAGTCAAGTACGTCTTCCCCACCCACATTAAAGGGCAGGTGGTACTGCCTTACCCAACAACAGACTCGACGCAAGGAAGGGGCCGACCACAATTTCTAACCTAAACTTAAGACATCTGTCTGATTACAAATAACAACGAATGTTGAACGGTGGGGTATTAATTTAGGTTAGGATGACCAAAATCTGATTCTTCCTACGTCAACCTTCACAGAGGCCAGGATAAAAGGAATGGATCTTTAACACTACGGTGATTACGCAAGAAATGAATATTATAACTCCCGTTGGTGATCAATATGCGGGATTTTTATTGATGAATGATAACAAACAGTCAGGGTGAGTCAGTCACTTTCGTAAGGTTGGAACACCGGTTAGGGGTAAAAGGTAAACAGTGTTCGATTTTCTTCAGCATGAATAACACAGGGCTTAGGATCAATACATTTCATGTTACTTATCTGTCGGTTCGCCTCCTGCAGGTGTTTACTCCAATACGCATGTAGCCATGATTCCTAAGTTTGTTTTCTTATCGCCAAAACATTTTTCCACACCGTCGGCCGAAACAAGGCTGTGTGCGGAAAGACCAAAAGTTCGACCTTCCCCGGCTAAGACACAGGAAGAAGACGATTACAAAGATGGCGTCGCCCGAGCGACACATGTCAGGGAAGGCAGGGCAAGGGCAATAATAAGTAAACTGTGGGGAAACAATGCAAACACCAACCGCTCAGCGTCTACGCTAATAGAGGATAATAGTGAACTAGGAGGGATTGCAGAAATCCTCAACTGTGCTGAAGGGAAAAATATCTCGCACAAAACTGTGCCATATAAGACACAACAAACTGACCCAAAATAAGCCCAAACTCAGCCAAACTATCCCAAACAAGACACAAACTGACCCAAATTGAGCCAAGTAAGACACAAACTAACCCAAACAAAGCCAAAGCGAGCCAAAACCAAGACCAGTTACAGATGATGTAACACTGAAGAGACGATACTACAAAAGTAATCAAAACTTCAAAAAGTTAATTTGTACAGTTTTCAACAAAGATGGTACAAAATTTACGACACGTTTTTGCAGATTTGCTGGGAAGGGCCTCCCCAAAAGCTACATGTCTTACCTCACGGAAATAGACGAAGAACTTTTCAGCCATATTTTTGAACTGATGAAAGTACAAAGGTTAGCATAAAAATGTAACAAAAACAGAAGAAATCACTGAAAAGAGTTTATAGTGAAACTTTTGAAGCAGCTGGAGATACAATGAATTCTAATTCCTTATCATCGGAACCAAGAAACTCTCGTCAGTCAAGGAAAAATAACGACGACCTACAAGCAGTGCTAGACGAAGTGTTGAGCCAGGAATCGACACCGTCTGAAAATATTTTCGTTCGAAGCATGATTTTTAGCCCTTCACCTTCTGTTATGCGAAGATCTAAGCGATTTTTGCACTGTAGAAGAAAAATTTTCTACTCTTGGCATCAACATGACGTATAACTTGGGAAATTTCTACGTAAATATAACTACGTACGAGAATCTCAGCATTATATCAAGGAAAACCAAGACGCATCTCACATTCATTAGACCAGCCATGATGCATGTGGAAAAAATTTTTTTGAAGCCATTTGCTTGGAATGGTACAAAACTGAAATCCTTACTAGCATTTGGAACGGACGAAGATCGGGCAACAATAAAAGCTTTCCAGTGTTTCCTAATGCATATCATGCAATCTGCACTTACACTGCACTTAAACAAGCCAGTAAGAGAAAATTAACGGAACTGAATATCAAGCAACATATAATCCGGAAAGTAATAGATGATACTTTCGGCAGAACTCTTGGCTTAGTGTGCATAAGGGGTCTTGTTGATTGCACTACGGAAGAAGAATTTGAGCGAAAACGAGAAACTTACATTGATAAATGGAAAAGCATGGGGAACTTTGAAGACTGTATTAGCAAATATAAGTTGGAAACTACAAAAAATCATGAAGACTAACGTGAAATTCGATGGCAAACTCAAGCGTTACATCCAAAACCGTAACGAAAGCGTGAATACTCTGTTGAAAAGAGAATTACGAAGTAAGTTAAAATGGTTTGACTTTCAAAATGAATTGCTGAAAATTATAACTATGCAAAAGAAGAACGTCTTACGCAACTGTGGAAATTACGACCTGTCACCAAAGTACCAGAGTCATTTGGTAGACACTTTGCTGTGGCACAAAATGAGTGTTGAACAACCAAAAGTTCTCATAAAGAAGTTCCTTGCTTCAACATCCCATACACAAAAAGAAAAATCAAGCTCCAACGTTAACTGCAAAATGCAACAGCCCTTCGACAAGATGATTAAAACATAAACAGAAAAAAAAAAAAGAATTGTCGGCAAGAAAAAAGTGGTCAGCATAACATTGGATCCATTACCAAAATGCACTTACACGAGAATTTATCATAACGATGAACCATTTGAAATAATATTTTTGAATCCAAACACAATGAGATGTGCTTCAAGTAAAATAGACGTTCCAAAAAAGATCAAAATAGCGCCCTTTGATATTTGCTTGGCTCACAAAGAAATGTATCTGTATCCAGTGCAGAAGAATGACGAAAGGATATGTCAGACAACTACAAAACAATGAGAAATTCATACTACCACCCATGGAAAAAGTGTCTGCAGATATTCCCATTCTTTGACTCTTCGCAGATTAAAGTCTCATCCGATGTGGTTACAATGATGAAAGCGGACATAAGAAGGCCTTGTCACACGAGCTGGATTGCAAAGTAGATTACGGCTGGAGTGCTCCAGTCGCTTGTTACTATGTTACTGATGATTCACTGCTCGTCATGCAGTACGAGAAGAGCATTAGTTACTAAAGAAAGGGCCATGAGGAAACAACGTAGCCTACATTCTGCATTTAATATCGTCTATGTGAGACACATTATGAACTACTGTGAGGAAAAATGAAAAAGATTCTGTTCTGACTCGGACTCGAACCAAAGACCTTTCGCTCACTTCGAACTTATGCAAAATGCCGTCAGGATAGCTTCCAAACTTCAAACTCACTGAGCTGAGATGCTGGCAGATAGGACATAACAACAAGAAGAGACTCGGTTCCTACATCCCACGAACTAAAAATAGTATATACAAACAATACAGTGAAAAATAAGTGATTGGGGCTGCCAATCCCCACACACTAAAAAAAAAAACAGGAGTAAAGGTATGCTTATTGTAAATTTAATATTTCTCGCATAAAGAATTTATATGTAGAATTTTGTAACACTCAAGTAGCCCAAAACCAAATTTATATTCAAAAGACGGGAACGGTTTTGCGGCCCCAAAGGTATGTCTCTCCCAGGAAGGAGTACATAAAGAAGAAGGGGTGAAAACTTCTTAATAATTCGGTGTCGATTACCGTTTGCCCAAATCGGGCGCATCGTTTGCCCTCGACTAACGCAGCATCACGTCCTTCTTCCTTAGATGTGTGCAACAACGAATTTGCCAATGAAATTGTCACGTAAAAATCATATCGTTCTTATTAAAATTCTTATAAGGTGCATGCAGTGCCGTAATACCGTAGAAAAATTCGCCAAGTTGGCCCTAACAGAACAGGGTAGAAACTACTGTTATTGTTTTTTGTTATGAACAACATTTACTGCTAGTATCCACGCCAATAAGCTACGGCTTGCTGTATTTGGTTGCATATATGAACACAAAGTCACCACACAGATAGAATACCTTCGTAGTTGAAAACACACACCAGATATAACTCTGCACACATAACAATTCAACACATACGCAAAAGGTCTTAGGTTCGAGGCCCAATTGAGCGGATGCATTTTCTATATTAATCTTACATGAAACGTGTGTTCTCACAGAGCCTAGGATGTGAATATATTATATATTATATGTATATATATATACATTCGTTTTTTTTTCTTCTGGATGACTCGACCAATCTACGGCTCCATTATTCAAATCTGTAGTTCCCTCTAGTTGTACCCTCTAATCGGATGTTAAATCAATAGGGGGGGGGGAGATGAGGCTTAAATCAATAGGACAAAGGAAATAGTTTACATCTGCGTACAAATATTCAAACTCAAATATAGTGCACGATTGCTTTGAGTTATTTATATGCTTTTGCCATAACTTAAAGGTATTTCAGTAACGTCATCGACTAGAGCCTCCAACGCTTACCAACCAGCATAATGACAGTAAGAAGACCGTAATTTCTACAACCTGAATCAATGATAGTAAACTGTAAAAAAAAATAATTAACTGACAGCTGTTGCAGATACAGAAGCTGTATTGATGGCTTAAAATTTGAAACATATTGCGCGAGAAGCACTGTCGTTGCAGTTTCAGATGTTGACTGTTAACCAGTTTACTTTTGAGCGGCACTGTACTATAGCGTTAGCTTCAGGGTATTGTTTTACAACAGTGACTACGAAACTATTTTGGGAACCTAAGCACTGTTGTGGAGATAAATTCTAAAAAATGGTAAAAAATACACTAAGCCATAAGAGTGAAGTAATGGATAATATTACGTATCTGAGAAATTTCAAAATATGATATGCGAAATTTCTGTTCTTATTGTCGGCATTCTACTTTCAATTGTTTGCCAGTTGCAACGTAAAGCATAGCTTAGTTACGTGTAAATATGTTTTTAATAGTGGTGATGTTTATACAAAACTCGTTTGCTTTCAGTCTTATGTAGTACAATCAACTACATTCCGTTTTGTTAAGTAGCACGTTTTAGTGCCACATTTATGTTTTTATTTTTTTTCTAAAGTTCGTGCAGAACTAACTCACTTGTGTTTTTAAACTTTTATGGTACAAGTGAGCATTAAGTAGCATGGTTCAGGGCCTAATTTAGGTTTGTCTTTTTTAATAAGAAATTTTCTTAAAGAACTCACCAGCTTTAAATCTTTTGTAGTACAAACAAGTATGTTGCTCCCAGGCAGCACGTTTTAGTGCTATTTTATGTAACTGAAAAAGTGTCTTTATGAATAAATTGTTTTTTATACTGGAGTTTATGTACAGTAGCTTAAATGTGCTGTTTACACCAAGATTTAAAACCAAACTTGCTCTGTCTCTTGCTTCATCATCATGCCTGGCTTTGCCCATGTTATTCCAGCGAAACTCGAGAACGCTGTTTGCTATTCATAGCGGGACGGCGCTGATGGAGCGAGCGATGCAACTAGTTTACTGTGCCAAAAAAATTCAATGCTTTAAAAAAACAATCTAACAATGGCAGACGGAGACCCTCATCAATTCTATGAAGAGGTTGGTCAACATGGTCTAGGTATGGGTGCCGTAAGACGCCGCAATCTGGTCCCATAATTCACGTGACAAACGCATCCCTTTAATTGGAGGAGAAAATTTCAGGCAATCGTCTTAAAGAGAAAGGAGAGGCAAGCGTCATTTTTCCCTGGTCAAATCACTTCCGCAGGGGGATCATTAAGAGGTCTCGCTCCCAACAAATTGGGTTGCTACTTGTTCAACCTGCATGAACCACGTATAATGACTGGCTTTCGTGAGGTGTGGAACCTACTTATACCTTAAAGGTGGTAAGAACTGTACAGACGGAGGCTGTGTGCATCGTGAAATCTATTGAATGCCATTTTACTGGAATTAGGGTCAAGTTGGGTGAAATAACAGTCTGTCTGCTGGGTGGGGATTCACGTTCCTCCTTATCAACAAATAGGATATTGGTATTGATACTGCATACAAGTTAGGTGTTTTGGGTTGCAGTATACGAGTTACAGAAAGAACAGCATACAGTGAAGAAAGCTCCTAAGACATACAAATTCCATTAAACAATCTACCTTGCTACGAAAGTGAAGAGGTAAGTAGGTTGATGGGCGAATTTCCCTGCATTCTACACCCTTCTCTAGTGCATCTATGGGGACAAGATCCGTAGACGATGGTATGGACATGTAGGATCTTGACTTCAAGTATTTACCATTCATTCCTTTTAATTCCATTGATGCATGTGAAGGAGGGAAAACATAAACAAATGCGTCTGGGTAGGTGTTAACATTACAGCATTAAATGTAAAAGAAGGAATTCAAGGCTTGAAAAACAAGCCGAGTATTGTGATTATTTTTTTCGTTTTTGGTATTGTAATATAGATGTAACTTGGTTGAACAGTTGTGAAGATGGACAACGGTTTTCAATGCTAAATTTACATTGTTCGTAAATTTATGTGTTTTGTACAATTACTGTTAATTTTTTTTATACAAATTGTTGATTTTCATATTTTTTGAGTTCGCCATATTGTTTTTGCACAGATGATACATTTTTAAGAACTTAGCAATTGCAGGTAAAGTTAAGGACGAGACAGGTTGGCTTGAATAATTAATGGATATAACTACCCTGACAAACAACTAACTTAAGCAATACTTTAATTGATAAGCTTTTAAAAGCAGAGTATTGGTGTTTCTTTTTTTTATCCAATATTTACAGTAACACTTGTAAGGCTAACCCAGCTCGATCTTAAGCAGTAATTAAGAGGGCCAATTAAGTACTAAATCCTGACATTTAAAGAAGCATTTAAAGTAAGAGGCCTTAAAAGACAGCATGCATTAAAGTCTAGGGCAGAAAAACAGGGCCCCTCAATAGTTCTCCCGCAGTATGATGAAAACTGCATTCCGACATCTGATGGAGTGTCCATCTTAATGGCACTTACTTGTTGATTGTCCCCATATTGAGCATCTTTTTTCTGAATGGCTCGGGTACTTCGAGCAAAGCAAGCCAAAACTGTTTTACGTTTCAGCCACTCTAATCGCATCCTATTCTGATGTCCACGGGTGCAAATACGTAGTGTTTTCGACCCATGCATTACAATGTATAAAGTTAAACGAATCCTATTAACATTATTGAACAACATTCGCATTCTCAACGCCGCACTGGAATCAGAATAATTCTAGTTTAAATTTTGTTTTCATTGTAGACACGACTGTTCGAATATATTATTATTATCATTGATGTTACCCTTTCAATATGACCGAACAAATATCATTGCCCCTGAAGCCTGAAATGTCCATTTATCTCGAAAACAAGATGTTCCTTACTTGCTCTGTTTGAAGGCAAAATACAGGTGCATTTACGCAGATATACTCAAAATCCGATCACTTATGTTCAAACGAAATATGGTATTTGTTTCACACTATCGGAGTGGAATGAAATTGTCCCTCATTTCAACAGGTGGTCGAAGGCCGTTCCAGGACCTTGACCAGCCGAAGTGCTGTACACACAGTCTTAAGTCTGGCATTATGATCGTTACCGTAGACAGACAAAAGGTGCTAACTTTGGTTATGTTGAACCGTCGCAGTATCAAAATTACGATAGATCAATTCAACGTGATCAAGGAATAGGTAGGCATATTTGACTACTGGGCACAATGTTCTAACTCAGAATGAGCAGTTGGTTTAATATCCACGCGTAATTTTGAGGGAAATACCCCATTATTTTTTCTTCGGCCATTATTTATATTAGAGTTTAAATACGAATGAACATGTAAATATACCCCCGAGACCTGAATTGACGATTCATCTTGGCAATAATATATGCATCGCTTGCACATCTGAAGGCGTAATCACGGTATACTTGTGCAAATACGCCCGTAATCCCATCAACTATACATATTCTATTCATTACGTTTGTATCAACCTATCTGATTGGAACCAAATGGTCCCTCATTTTAATAATTGGCCTATCGAGAGGCCGAATGGTGTTCTGTACACAGATGATACATTTTGTGTTAACAGTAGAACTGTAAATGGATGAACGGTAATCAGTTTCGTCACCGGAGATAATATTGAATTCTCGATCGAGGAATTAAACCTAATCAAGGGTTCGATCGAGCGAATAGAAGAGTGGATGAATAATATAATTTAGACTTTAATTTCCTTATATCCCACGTATCATTTCGAGGCTTTTGTACTGTCATACTAAAAAAAAATACGAGATATCAATAATAAATTAATAATATAAAGATAATAACTAGATCGGCTGCCAAAAAAAAAATACCATCATTCTGTTACCAGTCACCATGACGGACTTATCTTTGTGGCTCACGACCAGCTAAAGTGGCGAAAAGACATCAACTTTACAGCCAGGCACCGACATCTGTTTAGTATACACAGCTTCCCTCCTGTATTCGCCAGTAGACAAGACTATGCGTGCTACTATCCTGGATTCGTTGACTGCGGAATACCAACTAAAGTCCTATTGCATCGGATTGTGCCCGTATCAGGGACTAAATTTCTACCTGCATTTTCAAAAGCCAGTGAATGAAGACCCTGTCGTCAGCATTTTAAAAACTGTGTCTAAAACTTCATTGTACAGCGTCACGCCTCTCAAAACAAAAAACATTGTGCAAAAACTGTTTAGACAGAAATCTACAAAAACGACCATATCCCACATGAAAATTTATTACCGATGACGACAAGTTGCTTCTATCATTTGAAAAGCTACTACCAGGTTAATAGTAAGGAAATGTGATATTGGCTGGAAACAGACATACCCCAAAGTAAACAAACCCAAAAAAAACAAGAAAAGAAAAAAAAATTGTGAAGTCCTGCTCTGAGATACGGACCTGGCTCGTTTGACTGAGTGGCATCAATGCTACCCAGTATACTGAGATAATTAGTTGAAAAACCGATGTTAATGATAGGTAGAATAAAATTTTTTTTATTGCTATTAGCTTCCCCTCATATCATCGGGTGGGATGGGAATTGTACAAGTTGGAAGAATTTATTGATTATGTGTGTGTATTTTAATAGCTAAATGCTTATGTGTGCGTTTCAGCGTTACCCATGGAGATAATTGATTTTGTAACATCTGGCAGGCACCTGCCAGTCACCTTGGTTTGATAACTAATACATGCGTCACTTCTGTCATCGTGCATGCTGCTGACATGGTAACAAAATAATGACGTCATAAATCTAGATTTTTTCACGGAAGTGGTTACGTGGTCCTTGGCATAATTGCTTTCTTTCGCACGCTGGCAGCCATCGATAGAGGTAAGTCGTAATTTTGATACGAGGTGGTTAGTTTAAGATATACGGGCCTGTTGTACATTGTTTTTTATTAATGAAGTGTAAATAAAGCTACGGGAACTCTAGAAAGGAAAGGGGAGCGAAAAAGTGTAGTAGAATCATGTGATTGCTGAATGGAATTGGGTTAGCAAATGTGACTTGACTGAATTGAATCACTCGGGCTGTCAGTTGGCTCAAGTAAAAAAAAAATTATGTCCTACTCCCAAACAGTCACAACTTCTAAAGTATTGATCGTACAGCAAAACAATTCGAAATTTGGCCCCAATGCATATAACACCCCAACCGCACTCGGGCTGAACTATCAGTTGGCCACTCAAAATGTTTTTTTTTAAACCCCCCCCCCCGGTTTCGACTTAAACTGACCGTAACTCGGGAACCGTTAGTCCTAGAGCGAAACGGTTTGAAATTTGGGTTCCCTGTATCAGACTGCACACATTAGTCACTCTGGCACGTAGCTGCCAGCAAGTTCATTTATTATCTTTTTTTTTGTTATATATTAAAAGCTGTTAATGCTAATGTTAATGTTGGAAAATAATTACGACATCGAAAACAAACGCTTGACTAACTTAGCACCTGGTGTTGGCCCATAAGACGGCATAAACTTGTCCCAAATTGATGCTCTGGAAACAAAACATGGAAAAACTTCGAGCCGAATTACCTACACGGCTGCGCAAAGAGCTTACTTCCACAATTTCTAGTGTAGAAAAAATACATTGCACGTAGACGCTACAGACGGAAATTTCTACGCGAAAAAGAAACAGATAAAGGACGTAGGTTTCCCGAGACATGCCAGCAAAGCGGCGACCAAGGAGTACGTCGACCGTAACTGTCTGTTACAAGACGAACAAAAAGCATAGTTTAACCCAGTGCACAAGCCCATTAGAAATTTGGGCGAGCCGGCATTGCCAAGTGATTCGGCAACTTACGTGCACGAAAACTGTTTTCACAGTGTAAGCTTTCACGCGAAAAGCCCTTTAGAAAATAAGGGTAATTGGTTCGTCAAGTCTGGTCGCCTACTACACTACGTAAACACGAGTTCAATTTTCATTAGAAAGGCAACAGACCTTCTTCTAAGCTTTCACGCGAAAAGCCCTTTAGAAAATAAGGGTAATTGGTTCGTCAAGTCTAGTTGCCTACTACACTACGTAAACATGAGTTCAATTTTCATTATATCTTAGTATATACCTTTCATTATACCTTAGTATAGCGCTGGTTGTTAGCAGCCAAATGGGTACAAAAGGCATTTTAGTTACCAAACCGGAGGGTGACCATTCGATGACGACGATATTTGAAAATCCTTACGAGGTTGAAAAAAATTCGAAAATTGCAATACTGTCTGCCGAAAATTTTGTTGCCGAAGACATCTATTTCCAGCTAGATCTGTACGTGACGTTTCATTAAACAATAAATAAATAAATACTTTGGTTCTAATAAGTGCGAATATAGATAGATAGTTACCAAAATTTAAAGACTTTTTCTTATTGCTTTAATTTGTCGACTACTTCGAATAAATTGTACCCTTCTTTATTTAAGTGTGACAACACAAACAGACAATATTGTCTGCACAATACTTTGTTAGCCCCTTGAACTCTTCTCTGATTTCAGATAATTCTCTTGTTTCAAAGGCAATTGTGGATTTCTGTCGGTGGTGTAAGGCCAAAGATGTCAAAATAAAATGCTCATGAACCTTTTATTCGAATACGCGGTCCAATGACTTCCATTACCTTCGTTCAAATCTTGCAAATTAACTATTTCTTGTTACCTCAGACAAGATTTCTTGTTGACCCAAACGTAAATTCTTGTTACATCAGACGTAATTTCTTGTTACCTCAGACACGATCATGTTGATCCAAACACGAGTTCATGTTACCTCTACCTAGATTTTCCTTGTCTAATCCAACATGCGTCTGTACCTTCCCTTCTTCACCGGCTTGGTCTTATCGATAATCAGAAATCCGTAAGGGTCGGAGTTCCAGCACTCGCCACACGTTCCCCTAAACTCTTTGAAACTCGCTTCACACCCTACAAGGATATTGTAGACGTGCTTGACGCTGGTATCGTCTTGCCTGAACACAACAGTATCAGGACGTTAGCGTTGTCATGGGTATCCTGCTGTAGGTCTGACACAGGTAAAACACATCCACGTTGGCATGATGTCCGTAGGTGAAGTACCTCTCGATCTTGTCCTGCTTTTCTATCATGCAATAGTCGAATAAAAACACGGTCTTGTTGTTGCCGTCTACTAACAGTTGTTTCGTAACAGTTGTAACGGAATGTCTTCCAAGCTCGGACAGAAGACGGCTACTTCGGGACAAGTCTCTTCGAAGGCCTGTCTCAGCCGTTTGTACTTGCTCTTAAACATGGTCTTGGAACACACGTACAGTCAGTCGTAGTCTAGCCAACCGTCGTTGCAGAGGAGATTGAGGGTCAGATTCGTCTTGCCGCAGCCGGCTGAACTGCAGATGATGCACCTAAGTTGCTTCGGTAAATTGAGCGGAACTGCCTGCTTGTTTTTCTCGAAGGGGACGTCCATCGAGTCGTAGTTGATTAGTTTCATCGTTAGCTGGAAAAGAACCGTTATGCTTTATATACAAAATAAATTTTTGTATAAGTAAAAGCTAAATTAATCAATAATGTACTGCTTGAAATGTAAGCAAGTTACCGGCACCGTAGACCCAGTTATCGTCATGACGTCGAACAAACGCTCTCTGTTGAAGGAGAAATGCGAGATCTGCGGTTCGAACAAGGCGCAGTTTCAGAAGCTGCTATGTGGTCCCATGAAGGGTTGTTCGGGTCTCTTAAACACGATGATAAATAGACTACCGGTCGAACTCCACGTCCTGGGGTACAAGTTTGCGGCCCCGGCACGAAACTGAGCAAGAGACTGGCTAGACGATACGTGGGATCAACGCTCTCGACGAGGCGTGTAAAAAACATGATAAAGCTTACGCCAACAGCGACAATTTGGAAGATAGACACAGGGTGGACGAGGAGTTGGCTTCGGCGGCCAGGAAAATCGTTTTCTCCCTTACCAGGGCGGAGTTGAGCGAGCGAGCTGCGGCTGCTGCCATGAAGGCTAAAGTCAAGTTGGGGATACGACAGTAAAAAGAAATAAATAAATAAGTAAATGGTAAAAACGTGATAAATGGAGACTTTAGCTAAAGAACTCCACAAACCGGCTCGTAGACGTTATCCTAAGCGTAAGACCAAAGCCACCTACGTAGACGATCTGTGGCAAATAGATTTGTTCGAAATGATACCGTACTCCCGCGTCAACAAAGGGTACAAGTACCTGCTTACCCAGATAGACATGTACAGCAAGTTTGCTCGAGCGAAACCGATTAAATCGAAGTCCGCGGACGACATTACCACTGCCTTTAAGAGAATGCTGGTCTCGACCAAGCCTAGACTCGTACAAGGGAACAGAATTTTTTACTTCCACCTTCTCCGCCCTGACAAAAAAAACCTGGGCATCAACCACTACCACACTTATTCCGAAACCAAAGCGAGCGTGGTCTAGCGTTTCAACCGGACGCTGAAGACCTTGATGTGGCGAGAGTTCACACGTAGAGGTAGCTACAAGTGGTAGGCTTACTTCCTTCTGTGCTAGACAAGTACAACAGTTCCGTACATAGAACCATTAAGGCGAGACCTAAACATGTGAATGACGGTAAAGTTAAACTTCCAAAACAGTCCATTTCAAAACAATTAGTAAAACCTACAAATTTGAGGTCGGGGATGAAGTTCGCATATCTCATGTCAAGGGGGTGTTCGACAAGGGCTACCTTCAAAACTGGACCAACGAAATTTACGTTATAGATAAAGTAAGAAAGACGAACCCAGTCATGTTCACCCTGAAACATTTTACGAGTCTTATGGGTTTTACGAGTGGGAGTTGCAAAAGAAGAGCATGCCAGATCTTTTTCTGGTGGAGAGAGTTGTCAGAACGAAAAAGGTGGGGAATAAAACCAGTTACTTGGTTAAGTGGAGGGGATACGACAATATATTTAACAGTTGGGTGGATAATTTAGACAAGTTGGGGTAACCGAACAACGTTAATGTTGTAAAAACTGAGTGCACAATTTTTTTCCTGCATATAAAGAGTTCACATCTCATTTGATCCTACAAATTTTTTTTATATATGTAAATAGAGACCTTGACAGTTCGTTTTTTTTATCTTTAGATAAAAAAATGTCAATCAAAACCACCTTCACCTGCGAGAACTGTGCGGAAGTCTTCTCTTCCCAACACCAGCTGCGTTACCACCTCCGTTCTCATCATCCTTCTACCTGAGAAGAATGTGGATGTTTTGGCGCCCAACTACCCGATTCTCTGAAGGTTTTCCCCCCCCCCCCCTTCTCTCGTGTAAGGAAGGGCTTTGCCATCACCAGTAGAGATCGTCGCAGGAGACCCATTCCATTTCCTGCTACCAGTACGTTTGGCCCTTCAATCTTTGCTGATCGTCTGCTTAGATCAAATGGTCAACTGCAAGGCTCAGCTCGGATTGGGTACAGATTCATCAGGGACACTACCATCATTCAGTTCGGCTTCTGGTCACAATACTCGGAAATTTATAATCCTAACGACATCCCTGCTCTGCTGGACGAAGCTTTTGACAAGATTCAGGACTCCATCGACGCTTTTACCGAGCGGGGGAGTGGTGGGGAGATCTCCCGAGTAGATAACCTCGTCATCACGGTGGCGAAGTACCAACCAACACCTGCTTCGTCGTACATTCTACTCCCGGAGGCACTCAATCGTAAGAAAGATGCAATAGTTACGTACAAAATTTAAATGACCAGAAATGCTTCCTCTATTCTGTTCTGGCTGCCGGTCTGGAAATGAACAGCATTAATCCGGAAGACTACGAAGAATTAGAAGATATGCTAGACACCTCCATGCTGTCCTACCCGACGAAGCTCAACCAAATCGATAAATTCGAGTGCGCGAACGACCTGTCGATCAACGTCATAGGTTACAGTCCCGAAGAAGATTTGCATCCACTTCGAGTACCGAAAAACTAAACGGACGCTCCGTAGATCTTTTCCTATTAACTGCAGAGAACGAAGACGAGGACGCCTTGAACACTCACTACTGCACGATTACCAACATAGCAAAATTTCTTAGTCACCAAGGTTCGGGCTTTCATGCCAAATTCTACTGCCAGAACTGCTTCGCAGCATTTGGAAAGGAATGGATGCTCGTTACTCATCACAAAGAGTATATTAAAATTCACCCCGCTCAAATTCTAGGAACCCAGCAAAAACTACCTCAACTTCCAACACTTTAACCGCCAAAATCTCTTAAAACGCATCATTTATGCTGACTTCGAGTGTCCCCATTGCCCCATCCAAACTGCCCAACCCGATCCTTCCACGGGTTCGACCACGAAAATTCGACAACATACGCTCTGCATACGTCGTGGTGGGACCATACAACGAGATCGTTAACCACTATTATTACTTGGGAGAAGACGCTGTAAAGGTCTTTAACGAACGTATGGTGAAGGATGCCAAAGATTAAGCCGCTCTGCTCAAAAGCGTCAAGCCGCTTAATCTCACCGAAACAGAACAATCCGATTTTAACAATGCTAGCATATGCCATTACTGTGAACAGCCCTTCAGTCTCGACCCAAAACAAAAAATAAGTGAACGTAAGGTTAGGGACCACTGCCACATCACCGGGAACTACAGGGGAGCCGCTCACTCAAAGTGCAACTTGAGCGCTCAAGAACGGAGGTCTATCCCCGTAGTCTTACACAACCTCGAGGGGTACGATATGCTCCTCCTGAGAAAGTTGACGTTATAGCCCGGAATGCCGAGCAATTTCAAAGCATGACGATCAAGGCCGAGGCAGTTGGAATAAGCTTGCACTTTATAGACAGCCTCAACTTCTTGAATGCATCGCTCGACACTCTGGTCAGAAACTGCAAGAACACTGGTGTAAAATTTCCGGTCCTCGAAGCTGCCTTGGACTCCGATCTAAAATCCAAATGGTTTAGCGATGAGACGACTATGGAGAAAGCCCTCGAACTCCTAACTCAAAAGGTGTCTACCCCTACGAACACATTACCAATATGGCCATCTTCAACAAGGAAGAACTACCCTCAAGAAAAGCGTTTTTCTCGGTACGTGAGAGCGTTAAATCTTTGGCTCAAGATGAAAACGAAACGGTTCGGAACCTATTACGAAATTTATCAAATGACTGACGTCTTTCTGCTAGCCGACGTGTTCGAAGACTTTAGGAAACTTTGTTTCAAAAACAACAACTTGGATCCCTGCTATTACATTTCCACTCTGGGCTTCAGCTGGGCTGCCCTCCTCCGTATGACACAATGTAACTCAGAACTTTGCAAACACGGTGGCAAACACAACCTGATCACATCAGGTATTCGTGGGGGGAGTATCCTTCATAGGGAAGAGATACGCCAAAGCGAATAATAAGTACCTACCCAAGACTTACGATCCAATTCAGCCTTCCACTTACATCGACTTAGACATGAATAACCTTTATGGCCTTGCCATGTAGCAAGCCTCTTCCATAGGACAGACTCAGTTACTTAACCAAGGAGGAAATTAGAACCTTCGACGTGGATACCGTACCCGATGACGCCGATGTTGGCTACATACTCGAGGTGGATTTCGAGTACCCACGTGAACTGCATGATAGCCACAACGACTATCCCCTGGCCCCCGAAAAGTTGAAGATTAACGAAGAATTCGTTTCTCCGTACTCGAAAAACCTAGCAAAAGAATTGAACCATGTCATCAAACCCACCACCAAACTAGTCCCTAATCTTCTAGATAAAATGAAGTACATCATGCATTATCGTAACTTGGAACTTTATCATCAACACGGCTTAGTTCTTTGCCACATCCGCCGAATCTTAGCTTTCAACCAAAAACCCTGGATGAAGGACTATATCAATTTCAATACTACCAAACGACAACAATAAACCGCTCTTTTCGAGAAAGATTACTTCAAATTGTTTTCGGCAAGACGTTGGAACAAAAACAAAACCGGCTCAACGTTAAACTGTGCACCAACTCCAAATCAGCCTTGAAGTATACATCCCAACCTCATGCCGGCTCAAGATCTTACACGAAAACATCATCCAAATCAATCGGCGAGTTCGAACCGATTGGTCCGATATCCCAACTTATTCTGGATTTTTCTGTATTAGAACTGTTCAAATTACCAATGATTAAATTTCATTACGAGTACATCCAACCCAAGTACGAAGGCCGGGCTAATCTCCTCTTCACAGACACTGACGGCCTTTGCTACCAAATTGAAACAAACGAACAAGCAAGTTTAAGCAAGATGAAGGACGAGATGGGAGGCATTCCCATCTCAGAATTTGTAGGTCTACGGTAAAAAATATACATCTTCAGAACGCCGGGACGTCTATCGGTTATGAAGGCAAAGGGAATGCAGTCCTCCTTCGTCAAAAAAGAACTAAACTTCGACGATTACAAGTCAGCCCCGTTCTCGAAAACTCCCGCTCAGAAGGAGAACCTGGGTCAAGATTGCCAGCACCAGTCACAAACTAAACATGGTTCGCGTCAGCAAGCCCCTCATCAGCCCTTATGATGATAAGAGGTATATATTGGAAGATGGTGAAACCTTAGTGATTGTCACCATCGAACGGGAAGTTGGGTTGAGTACGACGACAATGACGGATTTGATTCTAACGTGGACGTGATCAGTGATGAGGAGGGGGAAGAAAAAGTCAGTCTCGAGAACGAAGCGCTAGAATCACGAAAAGTGAGCGAGGCGAGGCAGAAAGAGGAAAACGAGAAAGCTGCTCGCAGACTCGATCTGTTGGAAAATCGGGAGCGAGTATTAGAGGACAGGAAAGCGAGAAAGCGTCGGCTCGAAGGAGAGAGATGGTCCGCACAGCACCCGGCCCAGAAGAAACCGAAACTGGGAAAAAAAATGCTATCATGAACAAAATTCGTCCGGAAGAAACAGAAACTCAGAGAAAAAACCGCTTAGAGAAAGTAGCTGCCGTCAAAAAAAAAACAGCAGAACGAGACTGAGGAAGAGAAGAAAGCTGAGCTTGAAAAATGACGCGCTAAATATCTGGCGGAGAAGGAGAAAAGTCCCTAAATCCCACATTTCCACACCCTAACCCTTACCGTTCATCATACATTTCCTACACGACCGGTTATAACATCGGAGTACTTCGGTCTCTGGCGGGTCCAAGGTGGGCATGTGGTCGTGCATCCTACAATTTTATCATCCTGACCCTTCCCAACCCTAATCCTCTCACTTCCCAGCCCACCCCTCCGATTAACTGCAGCTTTGATGTGGTGGAGGGGCTCAGTACCCGATGATATGAGGGGAAGCTAGTAGCAGTTAAAAAAAAATTATTCTACCTGTCATTAATATAGGTTTTTCTCAGTATACCGAGTAGCATTGACGCCGCTCAGTCAAACGAGCCAGGTTCGTATCTCAGAGCAGGACTTCACGATTTTTTCTTTTCTTTTCTCGTTTTTTTCTTTGTGTTTGTCTACTTTTGGGGTATGTCTGTTTCGAGTCAATATCGCATTTCCTTACTACTCAGGTTAGTTGACGAAACATTCAGATTGTAAACTTTTTAAAGTCTAAAGAAAATTATGATAAATATGTATTTGATTATGTGAATAAATTCATGTAATGTTATTATGATTTGTTTTCTTGTATTTAGTTGTAGTGAGAAATGACGGTTTTGTGTGATCAATGCGGACATACGTACGGGAATCATTAACTTCTCCACCGTCACGTGAAATCTTTCCACAATAGACATCACATATGCGACGTGTGTCATTGCTCATTTGCTCAGACATTAATTTAAGATGTCATTGTCGAAGACATTTGGTTACGTGTCTCGTGTGTAGGCACACTTTCGATACTTGCGATGATTTCGTACGTCACTATCGTCGTGCATACAACTCCACCTTCGTCGCCTCCGCCATCGTGTAGTATAATATTAATAATAATAATAATAATTTGTCACGATAGTAACAGGTCTGGCAAGAACCATAAGATCGCTAACACCCAGTCTAAATTAAAACAGAAGACAATCATATGTAATGAAAGAGGTTGGCCAGCAAGGGAAGGTAAGGGGATTAGGTGTTGGGACACGAATGCCTTACCACCAAGGTTAGACCTGCCAGGGACTCTAAGGCCCCCGATGGCATCGCCAAACATGTTGGACACGGGACGTGGAGGATTAGCCCAAGTAAAAATAAAAGCAGATGAACAAATGAGATGGTTTAAAAAGCATCGTTATGTAAAACAAATTTTGGTCATGATAAGTACTAAAAACAAAAGCATTCCCAAAATGGGAATTGTCACCATTTAAAAATGAATACATAAAAAAAATAAAACAATTTGTTGCAATATCAACGGGTCAGGCAAGGACCGTGGGTCACTAACAGGCAGCCAAGTTTAATGGGGTGGGAACAGACATAAGAAGAGTAATTATATGCAAGATTACATATTCAATATTCAACTCGGAGGAATTGGGTGGTAGTACTACCACCACCACTCATCCACCACGACCATCCTTATTTCCGTTTCGTGAGCGATATCTGTCTTCAAACGTTTTATTTGGACGATATGCTTACACCATTCCCACATACTCATTAAATGTGCGCGAACATTTAATGAGTATGAGAAGTCACCTAGCTTCTTTGTTCGAGACACATCTCTGTCAATTAGGTCAATTTAAATTTTTACTTTGTATCAGTGTTACTTTAGAGAAAATTCGATTTGATGGTGAAACTGAAAGTATGTCGGTGTATCTGTGCAGTACTACTAGATCCATATTTTCACGCGAATATGTATTAAATGAACTTAACAGCTCTATAGAAAATATCTTTAGAACATTTAGACTATTTCCAAAAGCATGGCTCAGTGTGGATTGTGAAATATATAGATAGAAATGTCGGTAGATACGTACCGTTGAGTGGTGGGTGTGGTACGAACCTCTTGGACAAGTTTTGGACCAATATACAAGCGGTTGTAAATGTTAAGTGTACAGTCAACAAGTGTTTCGTTTATTCAGTGCTTGCTGGTCTCCATTTTTCGAGTAAAACTGCTAACAGAATGTGCCACTATATCAAATATGAAGGTGAATTGAATCTGAACGGACTTACATATCCTGCTCCTGTTAGTGAAATTGGAAAATTCGAAACTGTAAATAACTTGGCAATTTTTTTATATGGCTACGAGGACAAAAATGTGTTTCCTATTTACTTCAGTTCTTGGTAAACATTACTGTTGGATTAAGAATTTCAATGGACTGGTTCATTCAAACAGTATTGGTATGTGTGTCATTATTGTATGCCTCATTTTCGCACTAAGGATGACTTAAACGTTCCCTTGAGTTGTGTCGAACTTTTAGTCTGCAACGTGTAAAAATGCCCTCGTCAAATCCATACATGCAGTTTATGAGATATCATCAGACAGCCTGTCCTTATGTCGTGTACACAGATTTCGAGTCTATATTACCGAAATTCAGTATATGTATACTTAACCCCTCACGTTCGTTCACCCTTAAAACTAATTTACATAAACTATGCGGCTATTCTTTCATGGTCATAGCATAGGACGGAACTGTTTATAAACAGTTTATAGAGGGAATGATCGTGTGGAAGATTTTTTCCCTCAATTGGAAATGGTTTATGAGGATAAAATAAAAAATACAATAGTTCCTTCGGTACCCAATCCTATTTGGATCAATGACTTTTGCAAGACAACTCATTGTCACAGCTGTGAAAAGAAATTCAGGTTTAACGATATGAAAGTTCGCGATCATTGTCATTTGAGCGGAGAATGAAGAGGTGCAGCCCACGTGAAATTTAATCTCCAGTACCAATTTAAGGATTCACTTCCAATATACATTCATAATTTTAAAAAATTATGACCGGCACATAATCACCAGGGATTTACCTTATTTTGGAGGAGAAAAAGTCTCAGTTATTCATCAAAATATTGAAAAGTTTACCGCTATACGAGTTGGTAATTTTAGATATTTAGACAGGTTTCAATTTTTGTCTGCTTCTCTCAGCACTTTAGTCGATACTTTGACAGACTTGCCAATTAGCAGAACTATTTCCCGATACCCAATACTCACACCTTACTTACAAGAAAAGGTGTATATCCTTACACTTATTGCAATTCGTTTGAATGGTTTAATGAGACTACTTTGCCTCCAAATGAAGCACTTTTTTTTCAGATTTCACAATCGCACATAAGTGACGATGAGCACACGTACAAATGAAAAAAGCTTGGGACAAAACACAGTTTAAAACACTTGGAGATTATCACGATTTGTACGTTTTAGCAGACTCTACTTTTAGTGGATGTTTTTGAACAATTCAGAAAACTCTTATCTTCTACAATATCGGTTAGCCCAAGCTCATTTTTATACTCTCCCTGGCCTTTCTTGGGAATATGCGCTATGAATATCAGGAAAACGTCTAAAATTGTTACATGTGTCAATATGTATAAATTTTGTACTTCAAGGTTGCCTAGGGGTGTGCCTATAATCTCCAAATGGTACGCACAGGTGAACAATCCATTAGTATCGGATTGTTATGATCCTTACAGTGACACGTCTTATCTCATGTATTACGATGCTAATAACTTGTATGATTTTTGTTTATGTCAGCTGTTACCATATTCAAATTTCGAGTAGATAAGTGAAGATTAGCTTAAAAATATTGATTTTACTTGTTTGACTGCACCTTGCATGGCATAAATTGGCATCGAATATCCAGACAAATTGCATGATGAACACAGCGGCTATTCATTAGCTCCAGAGCGTATTTTAATTACTGAAGATATGTTGTCTCCATTCAATAAGGAACAATTTGCTACACAAAGATCTTCAGCAAAAGATCCTCAGTTCCATAAATTAGTACCTCCTCTCATGAAAAGAGAACGATACATTTATTATTACAAGAGTTTAATGTTTTACGTGAGTAAAGGACTTATGGTTACTAAAGCCCACGCTGGAATTAAGTTTACTGAAAAGGCCTGGTCAACACCTTACATAAATTTTTACACTCAAAAAGGAAGGAGGCAAAGAACAAATTTGAATGCAGTTTCTACAAATTAGCAAATAATTCGATTTACAGTAAGACCATTGAAAATGGAAGGCGTTACATAAATATCAAGTTCACTACTAGCGAAAAGCAAGCGCTCAAATTGATGGCAAATCGAATGTTGAATATTTTGAGATAATAGTGGATATCCTCATGCTTTTTACTCACTATTTTAGATTAAGGGGTTGGAGGAGGAGGGGACCTCTGTATAAATCTGAGCTCTCACCAGTAAGCCACTCACTACTAAGTTGCCATCATGAGTATTCTAAGCCCATTTTCCTGCGAGTGTTTATTGAACCCTCTGGACCTGTTTTCTTACGCAACTTTCTGACCGGAAAACCAAATATGAAGAGTACAGACCAGTGGCACCAGTTGCGGCTGGTCAAGTTACGGATTTTTCTGTACCCGGAAGCGAAAGCTACGTGGACCTGTCAAAGACTTTATTGTATCTGAAGGTACAAGTGCTTGCGGGTGATGGAACCGAGTTGACTGCTGCCCATAGTCCTCAGACTAACGTGTCTAATTTATGGCTACAATGCACGTTTTCTCAAGTGGGGTTATTTTTTTAATGTAGAGCCAGCAGGTAGCTACCAAAGACAATTACGGTTTTAAAGCTTTCCTGCTAAGAGTAACGCTGCTGAGTTACTCTACTGAAGTTAAAAACACAACTGTACGCGGCTGGGTTGGGCATTGGTGACCAAAGATGTGATCGTATCGCCGAAAGCGCACAAGTAGAATTAATGGGTCGAGTTCATCATGATCTAGCCATACTACCTAGACTGATTTTAAACAATCCAGAAATAAAGTTTCATTTCGTTCCACACAGAGCCCCATTCCATTTATATCTTAATGCCGCAGGTATAACCACCAACGTCAATCCTATTGTTGAGTTTTTAGATGCTTCCTTACATGTGCGTAAGGCAACGCCTTCGACAAACATTTTATTCGTTCACGGTTTAATTTATGTTTATGGACAAACAAGTGGGCAGCTGAATTTTCCAATGCTGAGCCAGGAAGAAATCGTAAATTTCGTGACCTAAAATGGCGTGATGTGCTTCCAGACGAAATGTACGTGTTTGTTGTGCTACTATTTTTTATGGGAATCACACAGCTGCCAAGAATTAGTATGTACTGGGCTACAAATTCTTTAGCAAGAGGACCATCAGTTTTTACTAACACTATTATGAGTAAAAACCGTTTTGAAAGTATAGAAAAATTTCTATGATATTCAAATCCTGAACGAGTTAGAAAAAACCAACCACTATCTAGACTTGAACCTTACCTGGCCTACCTCACAGAAACGTGCATGAATCTCGTAGACCCAGGTGAAATTTTTGCTATTGATGAAGCACTAGTCCTGTGGAAAGGGAGTTACTTTTTTGTCAATTTATCAAGACAAAACATGCAAGAGTTGGTGTAAAAATATTTTGTTTATATCCTAGCTTACCAGAACTCGGAGGTTATTCGTGGAACTTCTAAATTTATGTGGGTAACGATAAATATGATGTTTCTCAAATACCAAATTCAGAAGAATTGCCTATATCAGAGAGAATTGTTGTTTTTTTTTTTGCCAATAACTTGCTTGGACAAGGAAAGTAAATAATTTTGGACAGTTTCGACAAATAATTAAGCAGTTTGGTGGACGGGAATGTTCTATCTGTTGAGAATGCAAAGGGGAGAGGAAAAGAGAGAGAGAGGCTGCAGGATGGTACAACATGGTGTTCCATATGTACTTACTCTCGTATTAGCATGTTTTTAGGTGGAAGCGAACGAAAATGATCTTTTAGGTGTAATATGGATTAATTAATAGAACTAACACCTTTATAAAGTGCTCACGCATCTTCATCCATTGTTTGACCTTTAACCTCTTGTTTTAACGTGTCTGGACATGACCGAAACCGACGTTATTTGGGGCTATGGGCACCGCCATTTTGGATCGTAAAGTCACTTCTGCACCAGTAGCTGATACATTCATACTACTGTGTGCAAATAATTGCCCGTTTCCATGCTAAAGTATTCTAAGACGTTGACTATGGTGGTGTTCTAAACCATTGTCGTAGGCTCGTGGCGTTCTGTAACAATGTTCCTCGAGATATTATACCTTGTGTACCAGCTTATAGAATTGCATTAGGTATTCAAATTGGATGCTCTGTACATTTAGTGGAGGTGCTCTGGTCTCATCTCAAGACTTGTATTAGGCCTAGCGGTCTGCACGTTTGTTCCAGGTAACAACAAGTAAGATATACTTGAGTTATTAATTTTTATTGTCAAGGTGCACCTCTCGAGGCTGCCTTTGCTTGACAGCGCACACCTACCTCACCCAGTTACCGCTCGATTCAATAGTGTGGCTCTTGAGGCTCACCACCCAGCCTGGCTTGGAGGCATCTCTCACTAACGACCAGTATTATATCCAGTTCATCACCAAGAATGATCATCTTGCAATCCATTAAATGACAGGGGAAAAGCATCCGGGCACAGATGAACCAGTCCCTGCAGACAAAGGCGCCATGAACACAAATAGATGGTAAAAGTTTCAAATAAAATTGAGCAGAATAGACTTCCGACGTCCGAAAACACCTATAAAATCAACAATCGTCACACGCACAGCTGACACAAGTGAGATAGTTTTTTTGAGGGGGGGGGAGGGGTGGGTTTAAGTTTTGGAGGGTATTGCTAAATCAAAAAACTGAATTGTTTCTTCCAACACGAACTGTGTTAAACAATCATTCAGCTACAAGTTTGATTTTCGACCAGTTTTCAAAAACATTAGAAATTTGAGTTACTGGGTCATTATCTAGTGAGAATATATTGATCTAGTCCTCGGTCAATATCATTATGAGAATATTATTTAAAAGAACAATTTTTTCCCTACAATGTGTAGACTCTGTGAAACACTTCAACTGCATATTTAACGCAGAACGAGTAACTTTAAATAATAAAAAAATTGCTTCTTTAGCATAAGTTATTAATGGCTGGAATCGTCCCCATGTCAGATTCACAATGGTGATCTCAGTAGTTTATTTCAAATTCGTCTTTTAGCAAATTTATTAATCCCTTACTTGCTTTGGACGAGCCCAACTCGTCCAAAGACAAGATCAAAGTTTAAGTATTAAAAGCAGAGTTTAAAGTATGCATGAGATGGCCAACAATGGAGAAACGACAATACCAGATTCCCTTAACAAGTCGACTAAGTTGGTAGAGGCGTGTACCTCAAGTTAAAGAGCTCCTTCAAGTTGCTAGTTCGGGTTCCGTAAAGGGGGGGGGGGGGGATTGAGGCTTAATGGTGCGTCGACAACTTGGTCATTAGCACCAAACTCAGTCACAGTGCAGTGATCCGGGTTGCCACTGCACCACACATTACAGAGATGTTATTCAAACCCCTAATCTAAATCTTGTCATACATCTGTACCTCCTGCAAAAATTGAAAAACACCGGACAGGAGGACAGACTTATCACATTCCGTAAAAGGGGGGGGGGGATTGAGGCTTAAAGGTAAAGGTTAGCACTACTTTTGTGAAGATAGAAGTAGTGGTAAAGTGGAGGGACAAGCCAGGTACCCAAGATGGCAGACTTTTAGTTCCGGTCACGTGACATCTAACGTCACTTCTGGCAGGTGCCTGACGTCATTTCCGGTCAGGAAATGATGTCACAAACCACGCGACCATCAACGTCATTTCCTATCAAGTATAACAAGCTAAAAACCATTTTCAGTTTCGAATTCCAAAAAAATAAACATATTCCGACAGGAAATGACGTCATTTCCAGTCATGAAATGACGTCACGAACTATGTGACCACCAATGTCATGTCCCATCACGCAAAAAAACAGTTTCAGTTTCAAATTCTGAAAAAAATAAAAATACTCCGAAAAAATAGGGCAAATTAGGGTTCCTAGATAGGGAATGACGTTGGTGGTCACGTGGTTCGTGACGTCATTTCCTGACGTCCATGACACATAAAAACCAGTTTTTCAGTTTTAACACCAGATGACCTTGTTAAATAGTGAACTATCTACAGTGGGCCTTCTTCAATAATTTTTTTATTAAAAAAATCAGTTTCTGTTTCGTTTGATAATAGCATGATAGGATGATAGTATAATAATAGCATAATATTACAAGCACAATTCAAAATGACGTCAATAGTAAAAAAATAACTTCTCCGCCCTTCTCCTCCCTGCAACTTAGTCACTGGTTCTCCTACAATACCACCAGCAGTTTCTTTAAATCTAGCATTAGTTGCTTCTTTAAAACTTTTGCCAGAAAGAATGTCCGTACCGATTCCCACACCAGTTTTTACAGCTTTACGACCGAAATAAGAGCCGGTACTATTTAAAAATGGGAACGCAATTCGCCCTAGGGAACTCAGCAAACTGCCGAAACCGTGTCCTTGCTGGAATTTTTTCCTGTAATAAATAGGGATTCCACCACCGGCTTGACTGAAGTAATAATCGGAGTGGGGGGGGGGGATTGAGGCTTAATGGCGCGTCGACAACTTGGTCATTAGCGCCAACCTCAGTCACAGTGCAGTGGTCCGGGTTGCCACTGCACCACACATTACAGAGATGTTATTCAAACCCCTAATCTAAATCTTGTCATACATCTGTACCTCCTGCAAAAATTGAAAAACACCGGACAGGAGGACAGACTTATCGCCCAACTGACGCGCAATGTCATGCGGAAGATGGAAACGACGATGAACACCATCAAGATGGCGACAATCAACAAGTAAGTGCGGGACCATAAGTGGCCGTCGACACAAATAACATTCAGGAGGGTCAACCCCCCGCAAAACGAAACAGTGAGTAAATCGGGTGTGACCAATGTGCAAACGGGCCAACACAACCTCCTCACGGCGACACGCCGAGTGTCACTCCTCGACAGTGCCTTTAACGGCCCGTAATTTATTACCGTCCTGTCCATCCCACAAGGTTTGCCACAAAGAGTGTAACCTCAGACGCAGAGTTGGAAAGGCGTCTGAGGGAACAAGGCTGAGATCCCTACCGAGAGGTCCAGAAAGGGCCCCTTTCGCAGCAGAATCAGCTTGCTCATTCCCTGCTATCCCAACATGGCCCGGGATCCGGCAGAACAGCAGCGGAAAAGTACGGGCACCTCCACATGATGGCGGCGAGTGATTTGAGGGGAGGGGCAGTGTAACCTTATTTTTATACAGTCAAGCGTCTACGGCGCAAATGCAGAAGCAAACAACTCTCCCGTAACTTGCATACTCCACAGGGCTTCCAGTATCAGTTCGAATATCTATTTCTATGTATTGAAACGAATAGATTTGTAGTGGAAAGTAACAAAGCTGGCGGAATTCTACACTAGTCATTTCGCCGATTTCACCTTCAACAGGAACTATCCGTAACACACCTACCCTTGCCGTAATAACCTTACGTCACCTACTAGTTGAGGTTGTATGATATTGGTATAAACATAAACGGCTTGTATAGGCGTCGTCATCACTTCTTTAACTGGGAATTTTGTGTTCACAACAGCCTCTTTTTTTGCGGTAAGATTCGAGAATTGGCTAAGTGAAAACCGAATCGTGCTGCCAATTTAGGCCCTAGCCTAAGCCTGACATAATAATTAGATGTGACGTAATTCATCAAAGAATACATATGGATTGACTCGTCGTAAGCAATCTTGGGTAGGTCATTCCCTCGACTTTTCATAAGGCTTTTAGCATTTTTTATCCTGTGCCTGTATGCCTTGATTTCATTATTCTTCTCCATTAAGCCTTCATGTTATCGTAACGTTTCTCCCCTCTGGTGCAATTCAAAATAAAGTTCTCTTCAGTGGGTACCAGGGCCTTCTTCATCCGACGAGGGCGGCTCCCCTGCAGGGTCCCTGTGCGACAAAGCTAACAACCTGGCTTCATCGGCTTCGCTGCACAGCACAGCCCCGCTATTTCTGCTAAAAGAATTAGGGAATGAAATTTGTGCTAAAGCCGCTTCGTAGCTCGAATCCAGTTCGAGAGGAGCAGCTAAACACGTAGTATAATTTTGTAAAGTGTTATTTGGAAATATATGCATGCTGCTATTAGAAGGAAGAGTGAGCCAAAAACCCGTCAGCCATAGCTACAAATTAATCAAGTCAGTGACCCAACTATTGGCAGATTATGGATAATTAAGCCACTTGACTAAATATTCAGTACGTCCTGCGCGTCTTCTAGCACGCATAACTTTTTCTATCTTGTAACTATTGGGTGAAACAACCTTTTGCAGTTCTTGCCTGTAAAAAGTACCGAGAATGTCGGCCCCCACCGTAATCGCAGAGTTTATAGGTGTGAATTGGGTGCTTTCTGTTCAAGGATTTGACATACATAATTTCTCCAGTCCAGTTCGGATCACACCCCTTACTGAAAATGTGTTTCTTTTTGCTCAGCCTCACTGGGTTGTCTTTCTTAAAGGTCTTCAAAGTTCCACCGTATAAATTGACTAACGCACGACCTTTGTTCCCTTTATTTACTTGATTTGGCGTCATTTTAATACTCCTGTGATAACTGTTATTGTAATTTACAACAATGTCAGGTAAGGCATCTCTTTGTGTTTCGAGCGTGCATGTAACGGTAACGGGCGAGGAAACTACGTAGTATGCGCACGTAACTTTCGGAGACAGTCACTTTAATGTCGTCATTTTCTGTATTGTACTGTTTAATACCGTATTGTTGCATAACCTTGGCTACGTCTCTGTTGCGGTACTCAGATCCTTTATCCGACCAGAAAAATTACGCTTTTTTAGGCAGTTTACTAAAAATTCCATTCAACGCTCCAGCTACAGAAAGGCCGTCCTTACGTTTTAAATGTAGATCTTCAGCACGTTTAGTGAACACATCGATGACGGTAAGCAACCAGTTGTACCCATGATTAAAAGCTGCTAAATTCGAAAGGGGGGGGGGGATTGAGGCTTAATGGCGCGTCGACAGCTTG
>JAHWFP010038627.1:9754-33987 GCA_023313725.1 Lithobius niger
AGGGGGGGGGCAGCCAAACAAAAAAGGCAACAGTGGAGTTGAAAAACTTGTTAAATAAATTCAATTGGATGCAAGTTTTAGCCTAATTCTCGCGTAGTTTATTGTGCAGATTTCAGAGCATCAAAATAAACGAGCCGAGCTGCTACAGCGACTACCTAGTCGCACCGGTCTTCTGTACAGGTCCTCCACTTCCAATGTTGAGGCACACACCTCTATCATACACTGCAACAGCTATCTCTATTATACTAATCTAAAAGCAGTAGCCATCACAATCGTCGGTTTAAAATATGTTAGCTTTTAGGTCTATTTTACATTTTAGGCGTAATTGTCAGCTTTTAGGCCTAATTTTAACCGGCAGTTTTAATTTCGTAAGTAGCAGCTAACGGAGATATGGATTGTACAGTAAGCCTATTCATTTTTGCAACACGGTGCACCTACAGGCACACAGTTACAGTGTAACGTAGCGCGCAACGTAGCCTGTATAGATCAGTGGTAGCAGGGAAGTGACGAGAGAGACGCTTTTGATCAGGGGGTGGCAACTGTACTAGAAACAATGCATTCCAAAACTTCGCAATCTGCCTTCCATCCAACGCTTGGCCGACGTCTACAACGCAACATGGCGCCAGCCAACTTCCGGTTCTCGTCTGATTGATATCTGATGAGATTCGCCAAAGGCTAATCCTACAATATATTTATTTATTATTTTATTTACAAAATTATTGTAATCCCCTATAAAAAGCATAACAGCAATTTCAGATTAAAACAACAATTTTGTGAATCTCATTCAGGCAAGAAGAATATGGCGGCGCCTCTTAATGTACCCCTTTCACGCCTGTCTCGTCTCTGCTCTCGCCTGAATGAGATTCGAGAAATTGTTGTTTTAATTTGAAATTGCTGTCATGCTCTTTGTAGGGGGTTACAATAATTTTGTAATTAAAATAAATAACTAAATATATTGTACGATTACCATATTGCGGTTTACATATATCGTTCTAGAATACACATCTCATAATTCACCATTTCTGTCGTAATTCACGATTCACGTAAATATGTATTGAGTAGGTTACCAAAAGTGTTAAAATACTGTATATCTTAAAAATAATACAAAAATCAATTTCTAAAATCGAACAGCTATTGGAAAATTAGTGCAAAATTTTGTCCTGTGCTAGGATAAATTTGCAAAAGTATCAGAGTGAAACCGTAGCCATGCGTGTTTTTCCCTATACTCGTCGGACTAGTGCTTCTCGAACATTGTGTACCCCAATGCTCAAAGAAGAACGATAATTGGTAGGACCCCCATGCTAATCATTATGGCGGCTGCCTTCCCATAATCTCAAAGCGGAGATATCGATGCTGGCTGCGCCTTAAGCCGTGAATCTGCTAGTCCGGTAAACGCAGTTTACCATATATCGTCCTAGTTTTGATGAAGCCAACAGCGACTCGTAGCAACTTGACGTTGCCATGGTAACATGATTTTAGGCCTAATTTTCATTTTTAGGCCTAATTTTCATTTTTAGGTCTAATTTTAAAAATGCAGGTTTAATTTCGAAAATAGCAGATATAGGCCTAATGGAGAATTTGGTTCAACGCTAAGCCTATTCATTATGCAACAATGCGACGAAACTATTTTAAACGAAGCTAAAATCCATTTGATTTAATTTAGTGTTACCTTAGGATTTTAATTCAACGATCAAATGTTATTATTTAATCTAATTACGTCGAAGAATTCTATTAGCTATAAGGAAGTAACGATGTTTTAATTTGCCATGTTATTTAACTAACTACTCACGCTGAATCTAACATTGTGAACAATGGATGTCAAAATCTGGTATCGTTGCGAAGTTCAAAAAAGCGACGGACGGACGGACAAAGTCGTTGCAATAGTCTTTTCAGACGGTACTGCTGTACAGAAGACTAAAATGTTACATAAAGAGTGTTGATGAGTTTGCCGCCCCCCCCCCCCATCACCTTCGGGGGAGAGGAGGGACGGACGCTTTGTTCGACCCATAGGAAATAAAAAAAATCGGGTACCACTATGGCCAAGCTACATTTTCTGCAGACATAATTAGGCTAAGGTTTTAGTTCTCGTGTAACATGAAATCTGTGACACTGCCATAACTCGAGAAAAAATGAAGATGTCGTAATTCGTATGTCTTTTTTTTTAACATTAGGCTTTTTTATAAAAAAAATTTTATTTTTATGTACAACCTGAAGATTGAGAGGGGCAATGGTAGTCGAATTCAACCCAGTCCATATCATTTTAAAAGCTCTGTGGAGGGTTCAAATAATGACCCACTAAAGCTAACTGTTGAGAATACGTAATCAGGGAACATACCAACTCGACCCTCCCCCCTAGTTTTGGCGTGTTTATCCAATTTACGTTTCTTTGTTTGCCAAACATATTAACCTAGTAATTTAACATTACATTGTCCTTAATTAATGTCTCCCTAGAGGTTTTTAAGTTGCTTGTAGACGCCTGCTTGCACATGCGTGCCCTCTCTATATAAGCAAGAACGTGGATAGTCTTGGCATTCATTTTCCTCCAGAGGTTCCTACGCGTCACCTCGTCTTCCGCCTTTCGGCCTGGATTTTGAATTTTCCTGTTGTTCATCTCCGACGATGGATGCTGCCCTTTCGGTCACTGCTCCTACCTCGGATGCTGCTTTCTCTCCTCCTGCTATCCAACCCGCCCGCGACGACCGCTGCGCGCCCGGTGCTGAACGGGACGTGCATGTCGCCAACGACGACGACTACTCTCCGCTACAAGACGGCCAACGCACCCTGCCTCCTCCCGTCGTTTCGGTCCTGGCAGAAGATGTAAGACACGCTAACGCGCTTCTCTGGGATGCCAAGCTGAAGCTCCGTGAAGCCTCATCTCATGCGGGCCTTTCGGTCAACAACTCCTACTCGATTTGTCATCGAAATCATCTCGCAGGGAACATAGCGTCACTTGCAGCGAAGCCCACAACCTCGTCGACTCTGTCTTCCGTCGCTATGCCGACAGGATGCCGATGCCCCCCCCTCCCCCGTCGTACCCCTCGTCCGTACGGCGGGCTAACACACAAGATTGGGTCGTATCTACAACGAGCCATGAAATCCGTAGACGCCTGTCGCACACCTCCGACCTGTCTGCTAAGAAACGCAAGCATTCATCACTTTCGGTCGACCCTAACGCAACGACTCCCGCCGCCTTACACCACGCCCAGACGTCTCAATCGCCTACCACAAAACACATTCATTTTCCGGACGTCAACAATGACGATCCGACCATCACTCTAGCATCTCTTCTCAAAACAGTGGAAGACACAGTCCCAGACTGTTTCCTGTATAAACCATCCGAGTCTGCAGATGCTCTAGTGATAAACAGAGGACTTAAAACCTGCTTTGGTTTCGCCCTCCGCGACGAGGACGCAAAACCTCGTATCCTTTCGGGTCAATCAACAACCCTCCTCACCTGCCTGTTTTGTAACGGCGGCTCTCTCTTGGGCAAAGGCGATCCCTTGCTGCTTGACACAGAACCCCCGGCACCACGGCCTGGCCATGAATCAAGCTTCTTTCGGCCACACGGTGACAGGGCAACCAACTCCAAGAATTTTGAAACTTACAGTGAATGTGAATTTCTGTGCAGCAAAGTCAAGCTGGATTTCGGGTCAGCCCTCACCATCCCTAAACGAGTTAAGGTGCCTTCTTTTGTCCTGTACGACAACGACAAGTGCTTACGCCTAAGTTTACGAGCCGCTTCACACGCCGACGTCCTGAACACCGCAGTCAACGCTCTTTGTGAGAAGCTGTCGGTCGATGCAAGCCCCGAACAAATCCGTAACCTGTCTTCCCTCTTTTCGCAGCTTTTCCAAAAAGCGAGTTTTGCAACACTCCCTAAACTGGGCCACACGAGCTTTATTTAATAACACATTACTTTTAAGAGAAGCTGCTTTTAAATCTGCACACAATCTTAACGAATCGACCAGACATCGTTGATGCAACCAACCGCTTCACGAGTCCGACACGCTCTTCCGGGGACTGATCCCGACTCTTGCACCTCATTTGGATATTTCTCGCAAACCTAAAACTGTCCGACAAGACAAGCCAGCCTTTCGGTCATCTAAACCAAACAGGTACCAGAGCGCCCGTCCCTCTCCCGAGAAACCACCAGCTTCCTCAAACACTGCACGCACCGCACAGCCTCGCTCATGCTCCAATCAGCGCTTCAACCAGAAACGCACCGCAACTCCCGACCGCAGCAGCCGACACTCATCCCCCGGTGGCCGCAACTCACATCTCGTACAATGACTGTCACCGGCTCGCTCGCTTCCCTGTCGGCGCGAGACTCCGCCATTTTACCCAGCCTGGAAATCCCTTTCGCGCAACCACGAAGTCCTTGCAATCATAAAAGAAGGTTTTCGGCCTACCTTCCTCTCGAAACCACCACTCGCAACAAGCCCTCCGTGGAACTTCACGGCAATAATCTCAGACTCCTTCACGTCAGAAATTTCACTTCTCCTAACAAAGAAAGCAGTCATCAAAAAGCAAAACCCAGGGCCGGGAGTTTACAGCTCCATCTTCACCCGCCAGAAGAAGACAGGGGGTCAAAGACTCATTTTCAATATGAAACCACTGAACAAATACATCGACAATCCCCACTTCAAAATGGAAACACTAGAATCCATCCGCCTTCAAGCAAAACGACTGGACATTTTCCATAAACCTGGAAGACACCTACCTACATGTCCCACTCCACCCATCTGCAACGAAATTCTTCCGCTTCATTTACGACGACTGGGCCCTACACAACCAAGATCCTCACCGTCTTATCCAAGACAGAAACACAACAATCAATCCCCTAAACCAAATAGGCTTCGGCGTGAATCTCCCCAAATCACGCCTCGTCCCGCAACAAAAGTTCACGTTCCTAGGCGCCTCATTCAATCTCTCATCGGCCCGAATTTCTCCATCGCCCGACAGGGTAGAAGACCTTCTTCGATACATTCGTCAAATCCAGTACAGACAAACATTCTGCCATCGGGAACTAAACTATGGTATCAGAAAGATGGATTCACTGGCGACACTCGTCCCCTACAGTCAATGGATGGTAAGACCCTTCCACCACCACCGGATCGACAAATGGTCAAACCCACACCTCAACTCGGACCATCAGTCCCTCGACGACTTCCTCACAACAGCCACCTTTGGTGGATGGACGTCATGAACCTCACCAAAACAGTCCCACACCACATCAACAACAGACGCCTCAAATCGTGGCTGAGGAGCCCACCTAAGTAACCTAGAAACATCAGGAACTTTGCAGGAAGGAGAATTTCACCACATCAACTTCCTCGAACTCCGTGCAATCCTTATCGCTTTACAGCATTTCCTCCCAATCATCAAGAACCAAGTAGTCCAAGTACAAGCCGACAACACCATGGCTTTAGCTTACATAAAGAAAGAAAGTGGAACCAAGTCCAGACTCTTCACAACCTTACCTCAGAAATTCTCAACCTTTGCATTTCCAACAACATCACCTTGCTTCCACTCCACATTCCAGGGAACAGGAACGTCATTGCAGACTCCCTCTCCCTTCGCTCACCACCAACAGGGGAATGGTGCTGCAAGAAATCCATCTGCTAATTTTTCTTCATAACATGGGGCACCCCAATGATCGACCTATTCGCCACGAGGCACAATGCCAGACTTCCCCGCTACATCAGCCCGATCGTGGACGATCAAGCACTTGCAGTCAACGCCCTGACGTACCCATGGCACAACCTCTACGCATATCTGTTCCCACCATTCAACTGCTTCCCCAAGCACTTCAAAAGGCCGAGGAAAACCAAAGCCTCTTCCTGCTAATAGCCCCACTATGGCCATCAGCACCATGGTTCCCACACCTACTGTCCCTACTAGTAGAAGAACCCTCCCTCTTCTTCCAGATCTTCTGTCTCAACAAAAAGGATCAAAATTTCACCCAAATCTTCCCAGTCTAAACCTTCACGTGTGGCTACTATCATCAAACTCCTCAAAATGGCTGGAATTCATCAAGACGATGCCTCCTGCATCGCCTCAAAGGCCACCAGGGAATCAAAAAACAAGATGTACGACAGCCACTGGGCCAAATGGTTTCATTGGTGTTTCGCAAGGTAGATCAATGCAATCAACCCCACTTTACCATAACTGCTGAGATTTTTTACCGACCTCTTTGACATTGACAAGCTCACAGGCTCAACAATCCTTGTGTATCGACCAGCCCTAAACTCAGTATTCAAAGCAGCAGACAAGACCAACCTTCTAAACGACTACCGCATTTCTGCCCTCCTCCGCTCCTTTGAAAACGATCGACTAACATCAAGAAGACAAGTTGCAGACTGAAACCTTTCAATTCCTGATGGAAGCCCACTACGAACCAATGCAAGACAGCTCCCTTCACCTCTTAACCAGGAAAACTGTCTTCCTCGTGATACTGGCAGCCAGTCCACGCTGCCTGAAATCCAACCCCTTTTAGCAGACCAGGCCTACTGCACCTTCGGTCCAAATTGCTCCTCAGTAACCCTTTACCCAAGAAGGGGCTTTCGAGCCAAAATGCAAAAGCCCTCTGAATTAACAAAACCCATAACCTTTCCAGCACTCACGAACTTAACAGGAGATGAGCCAGAACGTCTTCTATGCCCCATCCGAGCGCTTTCTACCTCACTAGAACTCAACACGAAGACATCCGCAGAGGCAGAAATCAACTGCTCCTACCTGTTGACCTCCAAATAGGAAAAACTTCAGCCGCTATGATTTCCCGCTGGATTAAGAAAACAATCGACATTGCATACGATAAAGCCTACTTACGCAGAGGGAGAGCAACAGCACACGAGGTTAGAGTAATCTCGACTTCATGGGCATATCATAACGCGACCCCAATAGAAGAAATTCTACAAGCCGATTCCTGGCGACATTCAACGACATTCACCTCACACTTCCTAAGAAACATGTCAAGAGAAGAAAAGAGACTACACCAGCTGGGACCAATCGTCGCAGCCAGAACTGTGGTCAACCCCCCTTAAGCACAATCAGAACGAAGCAGAAGCAACCCATCCCATAGATGGAAGCAAGCCACCCACAGAAGGAAGCAAGCCATCCATAGAAGGAGGCAAGCCATAGAAGGATACAAGACCCTCACAAACAACGGTCCTTTTCAGGGCCACCAATCCCTACGAAAGAGATCCAAATACCGGTTTCAACTACCTGTTCTGAATAGAGTGCAAATTTTTTAAATACAATTTTGGGGGAAGCCTGCTTGCAATCAGATCGGTGCCCGCCACCACGTTTGACGAGGTCTGCTGATAATGCTAAATTATCAGGTTAATATGTTTGGCAAACAAAGAAAGAACATTTTGCCGCCCCCCAGCCAGGCCAGCTAAATATGGTTTCTTTTTTGCCTAAAACATACTTAACCTAAGCCAGCTCTACCTCCCCTCTCGAGTCACCGCCTGACAGATTGAGAGGAAAATGTATGCCGAGACGATCCACGTTCTGTCTTATATAGAGAGGGCTGCACATGCGCAGAGGGTAATGCAAGCAGGGCGTCTACAAGCAACTAAAAAATCTCCAGGGAGACATTAATTGAGGACAATGTAATGCTATATTATCAGGTTAAGTATTGTTTTAAGCAAAAAAGAAGCCATTTTTAGACGGCCTGGCTAGGGGCCAGCAAAGTGTTCTTTTTTAAGACTAACTGTATGATGTGCTTTATTTAACATAAGCAATAGGGAGAAATCTGTAGTGTACGTTGCCACGTGAGTTGCCCTATTTGCATTGGAATTCTTTGAAAAACGCGCGTTTGCCCCATTGTGGCGAACCTACGAAGTTTTATGGCAGTGCAACAGGTTTCGTGGTATTCTTGACCATGCCTGCAAAGAATGCAGCTTTCCATAGCATTCCTTTTTTTTTTGTTTTACCCCCGAAGGATCTTAAAACAATCTGGTTGGTCTTTCCCCTATCCTCGGTGGGGGAGGGAGGGGGGTCAGAAAAGTCATCAACACTCGTCACGTAACATTTTATTTTGAAGATCTTAAATCTGCATAATAAATTACGCGAGAATTAGGCTAAAACTTGCATCTAATTGAATGGTGTAAAAAGATTTTTCACTCCATTGTTGCCTTTTTTGTTTGCCTGCCCTCCTTCACTGGTTGACAATATCAAAAAACTTTTCCTTCAGAAGTTGCTTGGTTTGACAAGACCTTTTCAATGACGTATCACTCGACCCCCCTTCCCATTTGAAATTTCTTAGAAATGCCCCTTTGCCCCCCTGAAACCCTCCAAGGGGCGCCCCCACAAAGTAGAACAGATTGGCGTTGGATTGCCACACGCGAATTTGTCAGTCAATTTATAACTGCGTTAAGCTACTTTCATTACTAATCGAGTTGTAGCACTGTAACGGGTTTCGTGATACACCCTGTATATTCGGCGCAGCCGTCCGATGGCATTATTTCACCTCACCCAGAACCTAGTGCATGGAGGGGAGGCCTGGGTGGGACTTAAGGTAATGTATATTTTTGGTTAGGCAATAAAAACTAAAATTAAGCAGGTGCAGGGTCTGCAATTTTAGTCTTTTTATAGCCGACGAAAATATACATTAACTGTTTTTTTATAGCGGACTTTGTCACCTCGGAGGAGGGCTAGGTTCGCTTTCCCCTCATGTACAAGCCGGCATCCCCGGGAACTTGTCCCTGGCGAAGACAACCCTGCGTCCTAGACCAATTTCACTAAGAGCCGAAACTATTTGCGGGCTGAGGAAAGATCCGCTGTTTCGGAAAAGGTTACATCCTAAGTGAAGTCAGGCAGTGCGCAAAAACGTTATAATTTAATAAAGGTTAACAGAAGCAGAAGAAGGAACTGCAAGCAGGGGTCTTAACACCGTGTGGTACAAGATAGGAAATCAGATAAAATTCCGAAATCGCCTACCTTGTTGGGGATGATGGTGCTCCCAAGTGTGAAGCAGACAGGCGGATGGTGCGTGTCGTCATAAGTTCTTCAGTAAACTTGAGGAGCGAACACCGTCCGTAGGATGGGCTCTGGAAAGTGTGTGAAGTGGGTAGACGGATGATGAGTGTCCTTATGATCAGAAGACGTGAAGAGTGGATACCGTCCAGATGAAGGATCGTGGCCAGTGTGAATGTGTATGGTGAGCGCATGACGCGGGAAACTCGTAGCAGATGTGAGGAGCGGACACGGTCTGCAGGACGGACTGTGGTAAACTAGAAATGTGGAACACAGTTTCGAAGTTAAATCAAGAAGAAGGCAGCTGGTTGGTGTAGGATGGGGATCGAAAAGAATGATTTTCCAGAGGAACAAGAGATGCTGGTTGTCGAATGCTAGACACTTTGTAAAAGGGTGAAGGTATTGTTTGATAAAGCTGAATCGTGAGGATAAGGTCCTAACAGGGAGGCGAGGATCGCGATTGTATCGTCCCCACATGGGAGGGGAGTGAAGCGGAATCCATGCCGAAGATCGTTGTGTTGAGGAGCAAGAGACAGATGGGAATGTTGTTTTGGGAATGATCCTGTGGCCTTGGATGAAGGATCTTGAAGTGGTAAACAGGAAGCGGATGGAGAGATTGGTGAGGCGGACGTACGGGAATGGGTCTGTAGTTGTTTGTAGTGTGTGCGAAAGGTAGCACAAAAATACTGCTGAAAGTGATGAAGACCAGGTTGCACGTAGTTGAGGATGCATTGACGTGAAAACTGTGTGCAAAACACATGAGATGCAAGAGGGGCAGATGCCAAGCTGTCCGTTGTCATACTTGGGTTGCCATCTGTTAAACTTGTTTGTTTGTTTTTGTGTTTGAAACACAGTACAATAGCGGAGCCTACTGTGCATCCGTGTTAACTAGAAAGAAAGGTTACAACGAGATAGTGTCTTGTCCTTCCGGAGGATGCTTACAATAATTGAAGGCAGGAGGGTAGGGACAGTAACAGTGAAGGAGCTTCTTGGTAAAGTGCAGCTAGGGACGGCGATGAAGGTAAGTCCTCAGGACGAGGACGAAGCGGTGAACGGTTTTTGGCAGAAGACGGGGCAAGTCTTAGACGTCAAGTGTGGGAACGGGCACAGTAGTATGCCCTACAAGGTGGAGATGCAGGAATTGACAAAACCCAGGCGTTGCGTGCACGGAGCAGAGCATAGTTCACACGAAGGGAATGACAACGACGGTTTATCAGTTCGAGCTAATGGGAGTATGTATCGTTGGCAGCACTGAGGAGAGTCTTTGTGGACATAAGGCAGGTAGAAATCGGATGGTCGTCCTGTTGCTTGTGCATTAGGAATTGTATGGTGTGTCAGGAACGACGCTCCGATGCATAGAAAATGTCCCAAGGCAAGTGGGATCGCGATGTGGTGGACACGTCTTCTCTTCACAATAAACGGCAGGTCGTGTTGCTGTGGGATGGGATGCTATGGGAACAGAGGATGTGAATGGAAGTCTTGGAGGGATCAAAGCGTCGGTCTGAGGTTGGAATAGGCTTTGCAGGATAGGGGTAGATTGGTGTTTGTAGCAGTTGACAAGATGCCAGTGATCCGTAGAGGTGCAAGCGTCCCCCCCCCCTCCCCTGTTACCAGACCGAGGTCTAGCAGGGGGAATGACGGAGGACATGAGGAACGTGATGGTTAAAAACGGAAGTGCCGTGAGCAAAGAAGCGCAGGTTGGGTTGTGCTGGTGGCAACGAGGAACGTGCAAGCCGGGATGGACGTGTGATGGACACACGCAACCAGCCAAGGTCAAAACTGGCCGCAGGAGAGCGTCTCAAAAGAACGTCTCAAACGTCCCAAAGTTGAGGGGACGAATGAACGAAGGAACGTAGGGACGTGGGGACGTAGGAAAGCAGGACCATAGGGACGAAGGAACAGAGGATGGGGCACGGGGATTGGACCTGTAAGGGGGAAGTGATTAGTACTGCTACATAGGTCGAAGACTGACGAAAGACAAGTGGATTGCAATGTCAGAGTTCATATCAGAGAAGATGGCTGTGCAGTAGGATGCGCAGATGGTGATGGCACGTAGGGATAACACATCCTTTGGCTGGCTTAAGCAACAGCATCCAATGCTGCAGGGAAGGAAGGCGAAAGCTGATAGTAGGCGGTGAAACGGCCCAATCCAAGAAGGCTGCGCAGAAGCAATGCGCAGATCCGCAGTGGGGAAGGGGGCCGAGGATGAGGAACAGTGCTCATCCAAACTGATCTGTGTGTCTCCCAGATACAACGATGACACGAGCCGCCCTGGACAAGAACCAAGGGGAACGGCGGCTAGCGTAGTACAAAGTGTTTAGTGACCCCGGAAGGGGAACGGAGGATGGGAGAGATCCCAAAGGGACGGCCGCAGCACAAGATGAACTTGGAACGGGCAAAGAGGAACTGTCCATAACAGAACGAAGAAGTCGCATTGATGTACGGGGTGTCTACCACTGAAGAAGGAATGAAGGTAACGTTCAGCCGCGGGACGGCGGTATGCGGAAGGGAACGTGGGGAACGGGACGGCCACCACTGAAGCAGGAATGAAAGGAACGTACATCCGTGGAACGGCGGAGGTAACATCCGTCCGCGGGACGGCGGTATGAGTTTGTTACATCCGCCATTGGAGGCAAGACGTCGATGCTTCATTATCGTTGGTAATTGGATGAAAGATGGTGTTATCCATGTTGATGCAAATATGAAGTGTAGGACGGTGTCGACGTGTTTTGAAGGTAGCACACAGTACAGCATGTAGAAGGATGAGGACCAGGTTGCGGACTGACAAGAGGCAAGATATGAAGTGGGAACGGGTCACAAGCTGGCTGCTTGTCGAGTCAGAGCCTTCATGTCGTATATATTTATTTTTTTTTTTTTGAGAAAACAGGAACGCGTCAACAGTTAAAGCAGAGTGTCAACACCAGGTTCGTCCAAAGGATGCTGAAGGCAAGGAGGTGTGATGACGGACGTGCAGCAAACACTGCAGGAATGAACGTGAGTGATAGTACAGGACGAGTCGAGGGACACCTTTCTTGGGTGTCTTGTTGATGATGACTACAGAGCAAGGTTTTTTTTTCTCCTTTGAGAAGGCATCCTAGTAGAGGCCATTCTTTGGCTGCAGCCGGATAGGCAATACATAACCTGATTTTCAGTGGACTTTGTTGCGACACATAGGATGGTGAGGCCAGCTGGTCCTGAGGACCGGTGGTTCCGTGTGGAGAGGATAGATTGGTCCTCTGCCTGTCCGCTCCTAAAGACGGAGCAGAGGTAGTCGGGAGCGAGGCTTCAACTGGGGGATCCAGAAGGTCCGTAGTAGAAGAGTGTATCCTAGCAGAGGCCATCCCGTGGATGGAAACACCTGCAGACGTAGGTGGTAGAGGATGCGAGGACAGCTGGTCCTGTAGGATCGTTGGAGTTCTTGTGTGAAGAGGAGGCACTGGTCCTTTGCCTGTTCGTTCCTGAAGATGGAACAGAAGTAGCCGGGAACGGAGCTACAACTGGGAGATCCAGGTCCTTGGCAGGAGAGGGCATCCTAGGCGAGGTCATCCTTTGGCTGTAGGTAGATAGGATGTAATATGCAGGATGGAGAAGGTAGTCAGTCCTGAGGACAGGCGGATCTTGAAGAGGCGCATGTATCTTTGACTGAGGAGAGGACGGACCTGCTCCTAAAGTTGTGATAGAGGTGGCCGGGAGCGAAGCTTCAACCGGGACATCCAGAAGATCCTTGTCAGCAGAGGGCGTCATGGCAAGAGCTATCCTACGAACGAATTCGAGTGGGATGCGTCCTATGGGATGATGAAGCTACGTCCTATAGGATGCGTCCTATGGTATGCGTCCTGAGGACCAGCGGAGCCGAAGGAGAGGATGGAGTGGGGAAAGCTCAAGGCGGTCACGTCGTGATGAGCGTCCTAGGAGAAATGATGCCATCGGACGGCTGCGCCGAGTATATATAGCCATCCCAATCCTGAGCATGCGCAGTAGTACAAGGCTGGCTGGGAAGCCAACTTTCAAGCTTCTAGGGGAATAATAGCTCAAAAGGAGGGAATCGCTATAAAAAACAGGTAGTTTATATTCGTCAGCTATAAAAAAAATTATTATTATTATTATTAAAATAATACGCCTGCTTACCCACTTTGGTTGGTATTTGCTCCAGCATTTGTCGTAAGCTTCATAATATTTCTAGAAAAACAATGAAAAAATACATTAATAATAATAATAATAATTAATACATTTTTAATACATGGTTGCACGAGTGTCTAAAGAGGCTGAATGTGCAGTTTTCACTAGTAAAATTATTTCAGTAATTATTTCCTAATATTACATGATCAGATATATCAAAACACACGCTAGTGTGTCGCCCGCCACTATAAATAACATCCAGATAACATATATAGAGGGTGATTCATAAAGTACTGAAAATAGGTCTATAAGTTGTAAAACTATAAGAGGTAGGCCTATGATGCAGGCCTATAAAATATAGGGCAGCCTATTATCAATCTAATAAAATGATGATGTTCACACGATTGCTCCAAGTTTTGTAGAGTGCACCTTAGGTGCAAACCAGTGGAAAGCCCGTCATAAATGAATGGGGTAATGGGATAGTAGTCCTGCTCCCTCGCCCCAGGAAATAAAATGTGCTCAATAGGATAGCACGGCCTCTACTGTACCCAAGCTGCATGCATAGTGAGCTCATCTAATATCCTACCTCATTAACTTTGTGCAACATTTTATTGTGAAACCAGGATTTGAACCCAGTAACCGAAAAGGTTTGAAATTCGTTGAATTCGTTGTATTCATGTATTGCAGTGCATTTGGATTGCCAAACCGAAAGCCTTCCAAACCTCTAAACAATTTAGTCAAATCTAATGAAATTCCTGTAGTTAGGGTTTGAACATGGTTTGAACATGGTTTAAACTAAAAAGGTTTGAAATGCGTTGATATTTTCAACCGTAGTGATTCTGTAATAGTGCAATGTAGCTTGCTTAAGCTAGCCTAATAAATAACGTAACTGCCAGATAGATGTCGGAAATAAACATTAGATATTTCCTGTTTCGGAATGAAAGTAAGCTGCCTCCACCTTAATTCAACACTACATTTTCAAAGTTCACCTTGTGCTGCAATGTTGTGCTGCTTGTGTTCACCTTGTGCTGCTACATGTTCACCTTGTGCTGCAATGCAATGGCGAAGCCTTTGAACAAGATTTCATCGAACTCCCTCAATCATACCCAGTGTAATTGTTTGATAGATCTCAACAATACATTGCCTTAGCTCCTGAACGGTCCCCTTGTGATGTAGTGCTGCGCCTAACCTGTTCCTCAGATAGCCCCATAGGAAGTCAGAAGGGTTAGATCAAGACTTTGGGTGCCCATTCTGCTCCTCCCCTAATCCACTTGCCACCAAAGGTCTGATCTAACCACTTCCGTACGTTGCGTCTAGAGTGGGGAAAGCCCCATCGTGCTGATACCATACGGTATTAAGATATGGGTAAGCAACACTTCCTCCTCGATGGATGGCTGGATCTTGTCTTGGAGCAGCTGTAAATAACGCTCAGCATTTAGTGGTCCATCAATTAAGAATGGTCCTATCAACCGTGAACCCACAAACCCGCACCACACATTCGTGCTGGGATTATGTTGGTGGTGTCCCTCAATTGTGTAATGTGGGTTTGTGATGCTGTATTCACGTGTGTTCTGTTTGTTAGGTAATCGTGTAATGAAATATGTGTCTCGTCACTCATTGCCAGATGGTGTAGACATGTGGCATCACCATCAATGGTTTCAACAGCCCATTGTGCGAATTGTTGTCTTCTGCCGTAGTCCTCCTCATCAAGGTCTTGTGGAGTGGCGGGATAGTATCCATGGTACTCCTGTTCCTTAAGGACTCTATGGATGACTGTTTTAAGACGCTGGGCAACGTCTCGTTGTGATGTTCGATGGGTTACTTCGATAGACTCAATTGCGGCAAGCGTACTTTCTTCATCTGTAGCCGAACTTGGACGACCACATGCTACCCAGTCATCTGCCACCGACCCTGTTGCCTTAAATTTCCGCAACAAATTATTGATCGTGTTGTAACATGGTCTATCTCTCTCTGGATGGTGGGTGTTAAATTGGTCAATAACTGCTGCAATGGTTTGGAAGTTGGGTCCCTCCATGCCACAAAGCAGGAGTATAGTTCAATCCTCTCTTCAATAGGCACTACGGGGGCATGTCTCACAGGCCACGGTCCAACCTAATGTTCAACTTCTACGTTCAAAGAAGGTGGCTACGACAGAATTGTAATACTACACGTATACGACCTGACAACACGTACGTCCTGCTGCAACACAATTACAAAACGTCCCCATCAAGTGCAGGTGGAGATCCGCACAAGAAATTCAAGGGATACACATAGCAAGCCTTTATTAGATTTAGCAAAAGTTTTTGTGTCATGTGCTAATACAATTAGGCACCCCTGTATAGGCCTACATTTTATTGACCAACAACTTACAGGCCTATTTTTCAGTACTTTATGCATCACCCTATATATATGCATAGCGACTACTAGACACGTTGTGTCTTTATAGCTAAGGTAGTTTGTCTGTTTTCAGCTATCTGAGGATAAATAACAATGCGACAGAAAAGGATGAAACTTGTTTGACGAGAGACTTTGGTCGCCTGACAACCTAAAAGTTATTATTAATGACGCAGTTTACCGTTTTCTTGTTGAAAAAAACGACGTGAATAACGTTGATGCTTGCCTAATTACTTACTGGCTGTATTGGCTACTAGTAACGCTTGTTTTGTGTCAGGAAAATAAGTTCTTCCATGCGGTGAATAAAGCTGGTTCTTAGCTAGCTCATTTTACAGGTATCACTACAGAGATGTACCCTTTTCATAAGGCCTCTTCTAATTGTTCAAGTGGCTCACGGGTTAGGGACCTCTAAACGACCAAATTGATTGGTTTACATTGTTTTAAACATTGTTTTAAACCTCCACCACCTCCCCTCTGGTCCTGCTTGCCTTGAAATAAATCCACTGGGAGATGATCACTGCCTCTGAGGTCTTGTAAAACCTCGAAGGAGATGCAGTGAAAAAGTCCCAGGGAACACAAATACATACCCAGTACCGATTCTTGTACAGAACCCCCCCCCCACACTGCCTAAAAAAAGTCGGGGTGCCATTCTGCTCCACCTCTAAACCTAATTCCGCCAGTGTACTAACAAACCTCCTTCCCCAAGTGTCACAAAATCCCCCACACCCAGTGATGTGCATTAAAATCACCACCCAGTTTATAGAGAGACTTTACCCATGCTACCCAACTACCTTTGGACACAGCTCCCATCACGTGAACGAAACCCACCGTCAACAAAGCCTCATAAACCCAAACACTTATCACACAAGCATCTATGTGTGGGCGTAGTGGAATGACAGGCAAAACAAATGAAGCCCAGGCTTTATATACAGCTGAACACCCGACAGACCAGAACTCGCAATTCCACTAGCCCCAGGCAAACAGGGAGTTGAGCCCACTTGAAACCTGGTTTTCTATAGGCCCAACAGATGAAACACACTACTCAATGCTTCGAATTCATCAAGCTTACTAAATGCACCATGCACATGCCATGTACAGATCGAGAATTCTAATGGAAAAAAAACCTAACCAATGATGTATACATGCATACACCTATGTTACATCTACATTGTGACCAACGTCCAGGTCACACTATATGGCTTTTCCACTAACAGCAGCTATACTTCCGATTGGTTCCACATTGTGTGTTTCAAGGCGCACTCCCACTAACGAACTCTGCCCTTGCCAATACACACATCAGAAGTCTTATTGTTGCTGCACACTTTGCAAGGTAGCATGATAAGCCTCGGGCTCCGTGTGATTGCTGCTTTCCACTTTGAAACAAATCAGCTCAGCTCCAACAGCCCGCAACTATGAAATAAATAAGTCATTCTATAGTTTCTAGCTGCCTGTTAATAACGTAGCTTAGTTTGGTTGAAAACTACATGTGTTTAGCTGAAACACGATTCTTTCATTCACCCATCAACAATCAACGGTTTAGATGAAAGTTTGAAGTGCACAGCACGTGCAACAAGAATTGTTAGGCACCGTAGCAAAGGCAGTCCTGGGCTTCTGTGCGAGCACTAGGCGTTTTTTAGAGTAGGGTTTGGGTTTGTGTGGCACTGGGTTAGGCATTGCGGTAGTGGTACTGTTGTTCCAAGTTGTTGTTGGGCACTTTGTATAGCTGTAAGTTTAGTTTAAGCCTGTAAGGTAGAGTAAGGCTGTAGATGGAGCACATAGTGCTGAGGCTGATAAGCTCCTGTAGGAATGAATGAATAAATAAATAAATTTGGGATCGACTGGGCCGCAAAAAACCAAGTCCAAGGCGAGTCCGAGTAATTATGAATACCCACCGAGCCGAGTCCGAGTAGTAAAACCGGGTTGTAGATTTTCAATTTTTTCTTTAAACTTTAACATGCAGCTTTTTTTAGTTTGGTTTCGTTCTTTTTTTTTTTTGCTTTCATTCATTTTCATTTTCATTTCGCCCAGTTTTGTATTGCGCATAGTATAACAATGAACGAAAGCAAAATAAAAGTGGACGAATGCCAAAAAAAAAAGGACGAAACCAATTTTAAAAAACTGTAAATTACCAGTAATTCTTTCTTCCAAATTTTTTAATTATAAATTGTACGTTAATAAATAAAGTAGGGTTGGACAGAGTCCGGGTAAATACCCGACCCTGTACTGGGTAATGCTATTTTTGACCCGGCTCGGACTCGGTAAAAATTCGACCGAGTACAAACAGGGTAATAATTATATGTTGAAAAAATTATTTTTATTTTCATAGTTATATTTATACTTTCTGGATCCCCCTACAACTACATGCACGCAATAGATATTCATTAATGCGGACAGAAAAAAATCAGCTAAATTGCTTTAATGGTTTCGGGAACCAGTTTTTTTAATTACGGGCTAAAAAACGCACTAAAATTGAAAATCTTCATGTTGAGAAAACGCGTCCGTAAGTCGGCGATAGTTACTCTAAAAATCGTTGTTCCCTTCTGATAAGCGATAGTGTGAAGGTTTATACGCTCCTTTTTCATTTTAGTTGTCCATCGCAGCTGCTGTTTTAATTTTTTTATGTTGTGAAACATCATCTTTCTCGTCATTTTCAACAACGAACTGAACATAAGCGCTCCCGTGAAATCCGAAGCGCGCCATGGCGGCCATTGTGAAATCGCCTGCCAGCCAATGAGAGCGTGCCAAATCGGTCATGTGGTGCCAACTGAACAATGAGGGAACGCGATCATCCAATTGCTTTGGAGAGGCAGCTCGAGACCGCCAGAAATAGCCTCTTACATTCCATGTGATTGGTCAATGCCAAACGAGCATCGAGAAAATGTGTTGAGAAGCCCGGATAGAGGGGAATTCCAGGTTTTCAGTGAACCCAAGATGGCGGCTCCCAGGCAAAAGTTTCGATCGCTACCGCTGTCGAAAATAACCAGTTTTTTTGTTCTTGAACTATGGAAAAAGGAATGAACACCAAATTTTTGCAGTTTTTAGTGAGACTGCACTCAACTAAAGTGCTTTTTATAAAAGTATAGACATCGTTAACAACGTTTTGTTTCCAGAAATCGGTGCACAACATATCGGGTAGCGAATTTCAGCTTTTCTCATGTCGATATTTTGGCCGAAAATGCATTTTTCGGCCCGCACTTCCCCACAAAAGTTTCGACGCATATATACGTCGTTACTCCACTTGGGCCACATCGTTGCTTAAAGGGTTAAAGCCAACAAAGGCCTATTGGGAAACAAAGTAACCAAAATGCATTTTATTTTTTATTTCACTTTATTATTAAAAAATTTGGAACAAAGAATTGCTGGTATATTTAATTTTTGACTTCACTTTATTTAATAACGTTAAGTTTATAATTAAAAAATTTCAAAGAAAGAATTACTGGTATTTTACAGTTTTTTAAAGTTGGTTTCGTCCGTTTATTTGCTTTCGTTCATTGTTATACTATGCGCAATACAAAACTGGATGAAAACAAAATGAAAATGAGTGAAAGCAAAAATTAAAAAAACAAAAGAGCGAAACCAAAGTAAAAAAAAAAGCTGCATATTAAAATTAAAGCAAAAGTTGAAAATCTATGACCCGGTTTTACTACTCGGACTCGGCTCGGTGGGTATTCATAATTACTCGGACTCGGCTCGGACTCGGTTTCTTGTTACCCGGTCGATCCCTAATTAGGGTTCGACCGAGTCCGGGTAAATACTCGACCCGGTACCAAGTAATGCTATTTTTGACCAGGCTCGGACTCGGTAAAAATTCGACCGAGTACAAACGGGGTAGTAATTAATTGTTGAAAAAAATTTTTTTTTTCATAGTTTTATTTTACCTTATGGAGAACCCCACAACTACTTTCATGCCAAAAAAATAGAGTAAATGGTTGTAATAGTTTTAGAGAATGATTTTTTTTCTAATTACGGGCGGTAAGGAACTAAAATTGAAAATCACCGTTTTGAGAATACGCGTCCGAAAGTCGGCGTTTGTTAAGCTACTTAACGTTGTTCTCACCTGATCAGCGAAAGTGTGAAGGTTTATAGGTTGTTTTTTCGTTTTAGTTTTGCGTTGTGGTTGCTCTTTTAATTTTTTATTGTTTTGAAACTTCAAGAGCAACCACAACATTATGATGTAATTTTCTCTAATTTTGTTGTTTACTAGACCATGTATTGTTTTTTTTTATTTGTTTGTGTCAAATACACCACTACACATATTGTAGTTCTTGTGGTACTACCTTAACACAACACATAAATACATTTATTATTATTACCTATTATATTATTATTATTATTATTAGGCTGGCTTGGAGGCTAGGAGGTGTGTCGGCCGCATGGACTGGGTCCTGAAAATAATGTATTTTTATGAACTTTTAAGTGCCATCGACGGGATTCTTGCTGCTGACTGGATGGATGAAGTTTCAGTGAACATTTGACTTATGGGAAGAATAGGTGTCTCCTCACCGATCAATTTCATGTTGCGCTAGAATTACGTAAAATGATCAGCTGAACAACATTTTCCCATACCATTTTTGGGGCAAAGGCTTAGTTTGGCTGTCAGAAATTAATGAAAGTCGCACTCTAGCACTGACGGACATACAAGAGTTCCATGTTCCCAGCTGACATCTTTTTCCCGTCAACAGTTCAGATAAGTGGGTTGTTATTGTCAGTTTAGTTTGGTTTTGTTGTTATTGTCGTTAGGTTAGGTTATAGGTACTGGCTTCTGGTTGGCGTTTCACTTGTAATGAACTGGTTGGGGTTTGGCGTTTCACTTGACGGACTTTGGCCCAGTTGATGCTTTCCTGCGCGGCGCCCTGTGCCTCGAGCCAGCCTGCCGGCAACAAGATGGTGTCACAGCCTACCTCCCGTAGTGCTAACTTTGGACTTAAATCACGGCCAAACGGTGCGTTTGCGCCCAAAATGAAAGAGGAAAACATTATTCAGCACGTAATTCTTAGTCCATTAAAAAAAATAATAAATCGGACGAGAGACACTTATTCTTCCCATGTTCCGAACATTTTAAAACATTCCGTGAGTTCTTCGAATGCATATTTTGAAAATTAGAAGCATAAACATCTGCTCAAACGTCTTGTCAACGCGAGTGTTTTCTACGGAAGTCTGTGGGTGTTAACCTGAATTTTGGTGCGACGCGATCGTTGTTAAATACGGAAGTTGAACAGGGACAGTTCACTTCTTTTTGTTTTTCTTTTTTTGATTTTACACTGGATATGGCTCGATGTGGAGAGTGTGAGAACAAGTTATCACTTGAGGATGATGTATTCCTAATTTGTGCAAACTGCAATGGAAAAATCCATCACGAAAAAAAAATGCTCTGGTCTTCCAGTCAACAATTGCGGCAATGGGGGAAAAAAAGAAGAAAGTTTGGATATGCCGAAGGTGCAGACTGGCAAAAAATGGCAAAAAAGGGACAGACAAGGATGATGAATTGTATTCTACTGAGGAAGACTACCCACCCCCACCCCACCACCTAGAAGATGACATTGGCCGTTTTGAAAAAAAAATTGATGGTGTCAAAATATCAAATGACAGAAAATTGAAACTAATGGAAGAACACAATAGTAGGTGTAACTCATTGGAAAAAGAAAATAAGGACCTTATGAAGCAAAATGGATCAATCAACATAAAATTAAACCAAATTGACGAAACACTGAAAACTGTACTTAAAAATAATGCTGAAATATTGAAAAGCATTGATTTCGTAAACAAAAAATATGATGATGTGGTAGAAGAGTTAAAACAAGTGAAAGAAAACAATAAAATCTTAAAAGGAAGACTTGACCAACTAGAAAAAAAAAGTGAAAAACAAACAACTGATAAGGATAAAATTGACAACAAGGAGATATACCCGCAAGAAATGGATGATCTTAAAAATACTGTTAAAACCTTGAAACAAACACAAGAAGAAAGCTTACAGTATAACCGTAACCGGAATATTGAAATTTTTGGGGTAGAGACAGAAACGAGAGAAAACTTACGGGACACAATCTACAGAATTGCTGATGCACTTGACTTAAAAGATTTCAACGAAAACAAGATAGACAAGGCTCACCGACTGCCGTCGAAAAATAACAAAACTCCATCTATCTTAATACAGTTCAAAAACAGGACTGACAGGGACATGTGGCTGAACAATAAAAACAAGAAATTTCTGAACAACAATGATGTGTTTGGAAATAAGAATACAGATCGTATTTTTATTAACACTGGCGATAACCACCAGATTGATTGTTTTACATTGTTTTAAACATTGTTATTATGCAACAATACCAATTAGCAAACGCCAGCTGCGAGACATAGACTGAAGATTAAAGGATTTGTTTCTATTGTTACCATTGGCGATAGCCAGATAGTAAGGGTCAGCCTAGGGTTTCTTGTGTTAAACTATCAGCTTTGACCGTCAACTGCACTGTTTTACAGTTTAGCTGCAATTCTAAAAGTAACACGAATTAATAAACAAAAACGGAACGTTAAATGTTTAGAGTAAGGATCTAAAAGTCAAAACCTAGAAGGAACACGGACAAGCTTTGACAGTCAGGGTCTAGCTGTAAAATTTTGCCAGTAAGAGGCTGGAAAGCATTAGACCCTTACTACCCGGTGGTCAACAATAAATACATTTTCACGAAAAACTGGAAATCATCCTACAATGACCCATGTGATGATCAAGTGGTAGTATGGTTATACGTTTCCTGCTTTGCTTTACGTTGAAAATTATTTTTCAATTTAGTAATATGCCATCATATTCGTAGCAGACAGCATTATGGTAATCCTCTACCATAAATCTACGAAATATAATAAAAATTCTAAAGCATCAAAAGACAAAATGCCAAACTTCACAAGAAAATTGTGTTACTCAAGTTCCAAAACAATATTGTAAGAACACAGAAAACCTGCTACAACCGTTCATACACACGTTCAGTCCGAAGACACTAGAACTAATCTAACCACCGGGTAGTAAGGGTCTAATGCTTTCCAGCCTCTTACTGACAAAATTTTACAGCTAGACCCTGACTGTCAAAGCTTGTCCGTGTTCCTTCTAGGTTTTGACTTTTAGATCCTTACTCTAAACATTTAACGTTCCGTTTTTGTTTATTAATTAATGAACATTTGACCCCATTTTACAAAACTCTATTATGGAAAACAAAACAAGCTCTTATTCCAACCCACAAGTTTATATGGTTCAAGGACGGAAAGATACAGGTAAAACAAGATGAAAAAGACCGAAAATCTACTACAATCAAAGGAGAAGAAGATCTCTTAGCAATAGTTAGAGATATAAAAGAAACAGAAGAAAAAAGAGCTGATACGACAAAGCTGACATCACAACAAGAAATAAATAATAACAATTCAACAGAAACGTAAATAATACTGATGACAACTACATCAATGACATTTGCGAAAATTTCGACGATTTAGAGGCTCTTTTTTGTTGCTCCATCTTTAAAAATATTAAGTGCATTCATACAAATATTCGTAGCTGTAGGCTACACTGGGATTCCTGGTTGGCAGAATTCTATACCTATAATATTCAATGGGATGTGATTGCTCTTACTGAAGTAAACATTACAGAAAACGAAAGTGCTCTTTACCAAATTAAAAATTATGTTCAATTTGCAAACTGCAGGGAGAAAAAAAGAGGTGGAGGAATACTGTTGTTTTTCAACGAAAATACAGTTTAAATGTTGTGTGTAAAAAGGTAAAAATTGATGAAAATGAAATTATGTCTAGTATATTGGAATTTAACAACAAAACATTTGAAATTATAACTGTTTATAAAAAACCCTCTGCAAGTAGACAACATTTCGTTAAGAAGATTAAAGAATATGTTTAAAATATTGATATAAATAACAATATACTTTTATTAGGAGATTTTAACTTTAACATTTTAGAAGGCCATCAAGATCCAAATGAAAAATATGACATTGAAAGATTTGAAAATACAATGGCAGCTTTAGGCCTTACTACACATATAAATTCCCCCACCAGAGTTGATTTTAGAGAAAATAGAATTACAACATCATGCATCGACCTAATTTACAGCAAACTTCAACATTTTTTGTATAACTCCTTTGTAATAAAAATAAAAATTGCGGATCATTACTTCACGACAATTCAAATTTGGTGTGAAGAATACTCGCCTAATGAACAGGTACAGAAAAGTACATATTATCAGCAACTCAATCACAAAGGTGTTAATTTACAGCTGAAAAATTATAACTGGAATTATTTACACAAACTTAGTAGACCTAATGATATTTACAATGAAATTTAAACTGTGGTTAAAAATATTTACAATAGTAATACTATCACAAAGTCTCATAGAAATTTAAAAATAAATAAAAATAAAAATGAACAAAGACAGGAATGGATGAACTCTGATCTATTGAAAATAATTAACGAAAAAAATAAACTTTGGAATACAATTGCTAAAACAAAAATTCCTAATGTAAAGGACTTAGAAAAATACAAAGCATTTAAGAAAAATATTACAAAACAAATTCTGGTTGCCAAAGCAGAATACTACAAAATATTCTTTGAAACAAATGAACATGATGGTAAAAAAATTTGGGATAAAATAAATACAATAAGTGGACTCAGTAAGAAAAAAAATGGTAACTTAGATGAACAAATAAAAAAAAATTTCAAAGAAAATAATACACAAATGCTTTGTAACAATTTTGCCA
>JAHWFP010038627.1:34387-47306 GCA_023313725.1 Lithobius niger
CAAGTTTATATGGTTCAAGGACGGAAAGATACAGGTAAAACAAGATGAAAAAGACCGAAAATCTACTACAATCAAAGGAGAAGAAGATCTCTTAGCAATAGTTAGAGATATAAAAGAAACAGAAGAAAAAAGAGCTGATACGACAAAGCTGACATCACAACAAGAAATAAATAATAACAATTCAACAGAAACGTAAATAATACTGATGACAACTACATCAATGACATTTGCGAAAATTTCGACGATTTAGAGGCTCTTTTTTGTTGCTCCATCTTTAAAAATATTAAGTGCATTCATACAAATATTCGTAGCTGTAGGCTACACTGGGATTCCTGGTTGGCAGAATTCTATACCTATAATATTCAATGGGATGTGATTGCTCTTACTGAAGTAAACATTACAGAAAACGAAAGTGCTCTTTACCAAATTAAAAATTATGTTCAATTTGCAAACTGCAGGGAGAAAAAAAGAGGTGGAGGAATACTGTTGTTTTTCAACGAAAATACAGTTTAAATGTTGTGTGTAAAAAGGTAAAAATTGATGAAAATGAAATTATGTCTAGTATATTGGAATTTAACAACAAAACATTTGAAATTATAACTGTTTATAAAAAACCCTCTGCAAGTAGACAACATTTCGTTAAGAAGATTAAAGAATATGTTTAAAATATTGATATAAATAACAATATACTTTTATTAGGAGATTTTAACTTTAACATTTTAGAAGGCCATCAAGATCCAAATGAAAAATATGACATTGAAAGATTTGAAAATACAATGGCAGCTTTAGGCCTTACTACACATATAAATTCCCCCACCAGAGTTGATTTTAGAGAAAATAGAATTACAACATCATGCATCGACCTAATTTACAGCAAACTTCAACATTTTTTGTATAACTCCTTTGTAATAAAAATAAAAATTGCGGATCATTACTTCACGACAATTCAAATTTGGTGTGAAGAATACTCGCCTAATGAACAGGTACAGAAAAGTACATATTATCAGCAACTCAATCACAAAGGTGTTAATTTACAGCTGAAAAATTATAACTGGAATTATTTACACAAACTTAGTAGACCTAATGATATTTACAATGAAATTTAAACTGTGGTTAAAAATATTTACAATAGTAATACTATCACAAAGTCTCATAGAAATTTAAAAATAAATAAAAATAAAAATGAACAAAGACAGGAATGGATGAACTCTGATCTATTGAAAATAATTAACGAAAAAAATAAACTTTGGAATACAATTGCTAAAACAAAAATTCCTAATGTAAAGGACTTAGAAAAATACAAAGCATTTAAGAAAAATATTACAAAACAAATTCTGGTTGCCAAAGCAGAATACTACAAAATATTCTTTGAAACAAATGAACATGATGGTAAAAAAATTTGGGATAAAATAAATACAATAAGTGGACTCAGTAAGAAAAAAAATGGTAACTTAGATGAACAAATAAAAAAAAATTTCAAAGAAAATAATACACAAATGCTTTGTAACAATTTTGCCAAATACTTTGACCAAGAAGTACCACTATTGAAATTACAAAAAAACAAAGATAACGAACGCTTCTAAAACAAAAAATAAAACTTCAAACACAAGAAATACAAGCACATGTATTAGTTCTTTTCAAGTTGTAAAACCAACCACACAAAATATTATCACAATTATGTTAAATTTAAACTTTAAAAAATCATGTGGATATGATGGTTTTTTATTGGAACATTTTGTCAATAATAAGGAAAATTCAGCAGAATTCTTGAAGATACTTATTGATGCAATTATTGATTCTGAAATTTGGCCTGATAGCCTAAAAAAGCAAGTTATAAGACCTATTTATAAAAAAAGTGAAAAAAACTTTTACAGTAATTACAGGCCTGTTGCGTTACTCCCAGTTCTTAATAAAATCATTGAAAAATATTTTGCTAATTGCATTTCTAATTTCTTAAATAAATTTAAACTTCTGAATAAAGCTCAATATGGATTCAGACAGGGACTTGGGACTATAAATGGACTAAATGTCATTAATAATAAAATACTTAATGCTTTAGATAATAGTAATCATGTCGGCTTAATCTCTATTGATCTGAAAAAGGCCTTTGATACAATTGACAATAAAATACTGCATAATAAACTTTACAATATTGGTATTCGTGGAAAAATATTAAATATTCTAGCAAGTTATCTGAACAACAGACAAAGTTGTGTAAAAATTGCGAATTCACAAAGTGAATGGGCTAAGGTTCAATATGGGGTACCACAGGGCTCAATTCTTGGCCCTATGTTATTTTTAATTTACATAAATGATATTACTGAAAGAATCCATAAATGTCATATCACCCTATATGCTGATGATATTCTCATTGCTTCTATCCATAAAAAACAAAATTTAATGGTAAAAAACTTACAAAGCGAATTTAACAATATTAATCAATATCTTTATGATAACGAACTTTACATCAACAATGAGAAAACCAACTTTTTGCATGTATCTACATCTCACACTGAAAAATTAAAGTGTGGTATTTTTTCGCATAAAGAGGATTGCCTAGAAAATTTTAAGTGTAACAGTTGCCCTAGAATTAAACAGGTACCCTCCCTTCGATACTTGGGACTTCAAATTGATGAAAGTTGGAAATTTTATACACATATTGAAAATATTAAAAAAAAAATTAGGAAAATGATACCACTACTGTATAAGGTTAACAATTGTTTTGGGATCGAAGTAAAAAAAATACTTTATGAATCTTGGATTCTGTCATATGTCAGATATTCATGTACAATTTTTGGATCAACTACGGATAACTACATCGAAAATCTACAAAAAGTACTAAATATAGCAACGAAAGCATTATTTAGATCTACGCAAAAAATGTCAACTACTGATATTCTGAAGAAATACAGCCTAATGAACTTCTCACTACTTTTTAAATTGACACTAATAACGAATAATTTTTTTGATTTAACATATCAGACTAAAATTTTAAGACATGTACGAAATCATGCAGCATGGCTCAAAATACCATCTTGGAGAAACTCCTATGGCAAAAGAAGACTGGAATATAATATTCCAACTATTTTAAATGAAATACCATTGGATATCAGACAGACTCTAACCAGATCCAATATCAAAAAAAAATTAAGAATTGGCTTATGCTGAACTATTATTAGGTCTAATTGATCAAACTTAAATTGCATCTTCGTTAGCTTATTGACTTAGTATTTGTTTATTTGTGTATGTGTGTGTGTGTGTGTTAAAATATGAAAAATATAATGTAAAAAATAAACATGTTATGAAATTGTTATGACATTAGGTTTTGGATATGTTCAGTGCACATACAAGCTCTTTGAGCTTCGTGCATGCACATGAAATGTGTGTATATTTATACTGAATAAATTATTATTATTATTATTATATGTAAAATTCAACATGAAGTTTATAAACAAACAGGTTATTGAAAACGGACAGCAAGTGATAGAACTAAAAATAAAAAATCTGTAAAACACACAATGTATTTAGAAAATGCTACTGATATGGAAATAGTAAATATTATAACGGAATTAAATAATACAAAGGAAACAGGATTAGACAAATTACAAACGGATCAAATAAAAAAAAAGCCAAAGAAAATACAGTTAAAGCTGTTTGTAAATTATTAAATGAAATGATTGAATGTAAAGTTTGGCCGAAACAGCTAAAAAGGTCCAATTATGAGACCAGCTTTTAAAACAAGCGGCTACAGCGACTACCTAGTAGCATCCGGTCTTCTGTACAGTTCTGCCACTACCAGTCTGGCACACTTCTCTATCACGCATTGCAACAGCTATCTCTAATATATAATCTAAAAACAGTAACCATCAAAATTGCCTGTTAAAAATGTGTTAGCTTTTAATCCCATTTTACATTTTAGCCATTATTGTCAGCGTTTAGGCCTAATTTACAACTTTAATTTCGTAAGTAGCAACTAACGGAGATTTGGATTGTATACGGTAAACCTATTCATTTTTTCAACATGGTGTGCCTCCGGGCACACGGTTACAGTGTTACAGCGTAATACGCAACGTAGCCTATATAGATCAGTAGTAGTAGGGAAGGGACAGGAGAGACGCTGTTGAGAAAGCCAGAAGCGACTCGTAGCAACTTCACGTTGCCATGGTAATGTGATTTTAGACCTAATTTTCCTTTTTTAGGCCTAATTTTTTTAACGGCAGTTTTAGTTTCGCAAGTAGCAGATAGGCCTAATGGAGAATTTGGTTCGACCATAAGCTTATTCATTCATGTCACAATGCGACAAGACTCTTTTAACGAAGTTAAAATGTTTTTGTTTTTACGGCTGCGTTAACACAAATCCTTAGGATTTCAATTCGACGATGAAATGTTATTATTTAATTTAGTTGTGGTCATCGTGGCTGCTCAGCCTGGTTGCTGGAGGTTTGCGGATCTGGTCGAACCCCTGGGAAGGGGATCTTGGCAAAGTCCCCACCAGGACTACCCGTCAGGTTAGCGTGAGAGGCTACCATGCTCCTTCAGCGGCTATGGGAACTTTTCTGGCAAATTCTGGACAATCTTTCGGTCCCTACGATGATCGGAGGTTTCCCGGATCGAATCGCCGGGTTGGCACCTCCCTTTACCAGATATTTCTTCTCTAAAAGTCTGGTAATGTTCAAAATTGAGCCGGTTCAGCCATACAAGCATTAAGTGCTTCGACCGACTTAAGGCTCAAAGAAATTAATTTTAAAAAAAAGTTACGTCGAAGAAGTCCATTAGCTGTAAGGAGGTAACGATGTTTTAATTTGCCATGTTATTTAACTAACTTTTGACACTGAATCTAATGTTGTAAACAGTGGCCGTCTCTATCTGGTACCATTGCGAAGTTGAAAAAAGCAACTGAAGGACGGACAAAGACGTTACAATAATCTTCTCAGCCGGTACGGCTGTCTAGAAAACTAAAAGGAAACAGACAAGACTTTAATAATTATTGACCTATTATTATCTATAATTGATAAAATGCCAGACAAGTTTGTTGTTAATAAAATATGGTATTTTTTGGATAAATCCAAAAGTTTAACAACATCACAGTTTGGTTATAGAAAAACTATGGGTACTACTGGTCTATCATGTGAAATGAATGACTTAATAACGACAGGACTTAACGAAGTAAAATATATAGGTATTATTCTAATAGATTAAAAAAAGCTTGTGATACGTTTGATATGAACATACTATTACAAAAATGTTATAACCTATGTTTAACAGGGAACATACATAATAGAATAAAAAGCTTTTTGCAGGAAAGAAAAACAATAGTACAAGTGAAAGGCAAAAATAGTCTTCCGATTGCAATTGATACGGTGTACCACAGGGTTCTGTACTGGGACCTCTTCTATACTAAATTTTTACAAATGTCATTATTGAAAAATTGGAAAATAAAAAAAACTTTCATGTTTGCTGACGATACACATTAATATCAATAAATAACAAATTATTATGAAGATGTGATGAATAATTTAATTGGAGCGTATCTCTGCTATGAAGACACTCCATATCTTAGACCGCGCATCATGCGAAACCACAAGGATTATCCAAGTCAAACTTTGCATGCAGTAGCACGGGAGTCCTGACAAGGTTTATCACAAGAATCGGACATGGGGTTGAGGAACCATCAGGGTGAAAAAATGCACCAATAGCAAGAGCTAAAATCAAAACAACAACGAGACGCGAAGCCGGTTCTAATTGTTTAAGGCATCCCATTGTTAAATAAAAGCTTGATTGTTGATGATAAACAGGCAGCGTTAGGCGGTAATAAACAAATTCAAGATATTTTCAATTTTCGTCGACCGATTTGGACGTTTGAACACAGCATTTTTCACCACCTTTCCAATGGCCCAAACCCCAAGCAGATGTCTCTTATTGTTTAGAAATTACAAGGCGAATCCCATCCGATCTAATTGACAGCCAAATAGCAAAGAAAACGGAGCCCGCTTTATTATGTCGACAGTGGAACTGATGACGGCCATAGTTAATTAATACATTGAGGATGAATTATTTATTAGTAAAGATAAAACCTTGCAAATGGACATTACAATACCAAAAATGAAAATTAAAAATAGTAAAACTGCAAAAACGTAGATTCTGCTGGAAACAATCCTATTTGTAATGATAGGTGCATGAAATATTTGGGAGCAGAAATTGATGTAAATTTGTCGTTTAAAACGTACGTATATAAAAGAGTTGATAAAAAAAAAAACTTAGAAAATTAACTCCAAGATTGTACAAATTCAGAAAAATCTTAAATAAGAAACAAAAACCAAAAAGTGTGTGATGCTTGAATAACTAGTATCGTCAAAAATGGTATTGAAATATATGGACAAGCAACAGATTACTTAATTCAAAGATTACAAAAAACACCAAATAAGTTAATAAAGATTCTAGTTAGAGAAACAAGTTTGAAAAAAAAAACAGAAAGATCTAAAAAATTTTGTTATCTTCACAAAATATTTTTTAATAATAAACACAAAGTTCTAATAAATTATAAAAGTGAACCTCTAGCAGGAAAAAAATAGTTATAATTTGCCAATGTGTAAAACACAATTATAGAAAAAGAAAAAGGGATTATTTTATACCAGACTTGTTTGATGGGGTACCGAAGGAAATGATGAAGTGTATGAATAAGTGTGAATTAAAAAATAAAATAAGAACTTATATATACTGGAAAATAGAAGTTAGAATACATATATATTAAGAAGAACGATTATTGAATTATTAGTGTAAAACTTAATGTGAGTTAGTTGTAATGAAAAGGTGCAGTCATTGTTGTGATGGTGATATTTTTTATGATTGTTAAGACTGATGACTTACGAAACTCATACAATATTTTTAATTAAGGCTTCGAGGGTTACACTAATACTGTAACAATTCGAGGTAAACTTATTAATATTATTATTATTACTAGCCACATCGCTCGCTTCGTTGGCGTCGTCTTGCTTTGCTAGAGGGGATTTCTTATTGCAGCACCTCTTTAAATAAGGTTTAGATGTCTACGTAGTTGTCACTACTCAGCTGTGTCACGCTTGTATTTTGCATGTGTCTGTTGGATCGACAACAATAATTTTTGAGTAAAGCTGCGTGTGTTTGCAAAGAGAACAACCCGTTATAAACTGGCTTGTTCCGTGTTGGTCTGTTGCCGCCTGACCATTGTTGATGGACGTACCTGAAAAGTTAGAAGCTTCCACGAAAGAAACAACAATCGTTTTACGTTTGTTCGTCTTCTCCTCCAGAAATAATCCCCTACTAAAGTGAGAGATAAAAGATTGAGCGAGCATAGCAAAACACTCGTTGAAAAGGTTTAGTTTACGTGGAAATTGCTCACTTTGCTCGCTCAATCGACATATCCCCGTACTTCAGAAACACGAACGTTTGACACCCTTTCAAAACCAGATACATGGGTTAGTTTTTTCCATGCATCAAGTCAGTTGATAAACAACCAATTTTAAGATGCATATGTGGTATGTTGCAAAATACGTCGTCCCTTTAGGTTATTTTTTGCATGCATCCTTCTTCAGATCATTTTGCTTCGCTCGAGGTGGTTTGCATGAATAAACTATGACTTCATGAAGAAACATCATGAGGGTTAAAAAAAAACGTTGACGTTATTTTTCAGGTTCTTTCGCATATTTGAGGGTCATAATATCAAGTTACAGTGATGTAAATCCCTATTCGAAGCGCAATTTATTATCTTTCGTTTGGTTCTACTCCCATGTTTGTAGGTGCTTTGGTTCCAGAGGAGTAGAGGTACAGACACACACACACACGCATGCACATCATACGTCTTTAATGATGTAGATGAGGTGATTTTATTTCTAAATAATTTATGTATAATTATTGAAGCTACAAAACTTGTTATATGTGTAAATTAGTATAGAGATATTAATTAGTAATTAAGTATTAATTATTGGTTTGAAAAATCCTTGTTTAAATGAAATCACATTGACATTATGACTGTAAAACTTGAAATTTTTCTGTTAAAATATATGTTCCACGTAATTTTCTTTTCTTTGGACAGTTGTTTCAAAATGTGTTCTACTGTTACTTTATGCAAGAAAATTTGTTTTTTCCCCTCAAATCGATAAATCTCGTTTTTTTTAAATGATTGTAACGAACCTAAATTCACAAGTACTTACGTACTTCATGGAGGTTCTTTTCTTTGCACCATAATACAATTTTTTTTTTAAATAACAGATTTAAGGGATTATATGTATAGTAATTGTTAAAAGCTATTGTCAAAATAAATGTAAAATATATGATTATTCGTTTGAGAACAACATCACAGAAATTTAAGATACCACAATGGAACAATACAAATGGTACAAGAAATAAGAATTATTATATACCGAATATTTACAATAAATTAGATAAGAAAATTTTAGAATATCAGTCCAAAGTTGAATTGAAACAAAATCTAAAGATTGAATTAGTTAAAAAATATAAATTATAAAATTAAGTTTATTAAAAGTAAATTAAGATTATTAAAGGTACATATCGATTGATTATGGTATTAAAATGTATTATGTATATTAAGAGTATCTGTTTCGTATTTTATGTATAAAATTGTTAAGCGTTAAATTTTTGTTTAAATGTTTATTGCTACTCACACAAGTTTGTTTCGTCAAACTTCGAGTATGTCTTTCATGCAGTAACATTATTATTATTATTATTATTATTATTAATACCCCAAGTTTGAAATAGTGCCACATTGGTTCAATGACATGAGGTAGTAGTTTCGCATTTTGAGTGAAAACATAGAGGCAGTTGTCAAATTTAGGCCTAATAGCTGATGATGGAACATAAATGAAGTTGCATTCGAAAATGTGTTTGAAAACTAAAAAGTGCACCAAAAGTTAACCCAGTAGTAACACTGAACATAAACTTTTCAACCCAGATTGAAACTTTTCAACCCTAAATTGAACTTATCAACCCAACCAAGTTAAAAACATGGTTTGTGGAAAATGCAAAAAAGGACTGCCAACTACAGGCGATTATGTAACATGTTTTGCAGGTTGTGAACAAAATTATCATTTTTAATGTTTTGGGCTAAAGAAAAACAACTTGGCAACATAAATCTGGAGCTGTTAAATTACAATGGAAGTGCGAAAACTGCAGAAAACGCACTAATAGTGAGCATGCAAATGGGAAGGAAGATAAAACAGAAGAACCAGAAAATAATTCAGAAAATCTACAGAAAACAATTGTGGTTGAAAATGTGCAAGACAGAATTCAAGAAACTCATGAAAAACAACATGATGCGCAAAAAAGCAATGATCTTCCTGTTAATATTGATGATGTGGGGGAAAACTTAGCATTAAAGACTCCTCTGGTACAAGGTGATATTAACGCAACACTTTTTAGACTGGAACAAAAAATTGATAGGCTATTGACTTTGGAAAAAAAAGTTGATGACGTGATTATTTCCATGAACTTCATAAATCAGAAATATGAGGAAATGAAAGAAGAGAACAGTGACATTAAAAACAACATAAAGGATCTGGAAGATAGACTGCAACAAATAGAAGCTGATAACAAAGATTGTAAAAATGCAAATGCAACCATTAAAAGAATGGACATGAAGCAACACGAATTTCAGCAATACCAACGAAACAGAAACAGAAAAATCTATGGAGTAGATATGATCTCAAATGAGGATCTTAAAGATACCGTAGAAAGGATTGCAACACAGCTGAAAATTAATGACTACACTGAACACCAAGTCGAAAAAGCACACAGGATTCCAACTAGAGATAAAAACAAAAATGAACCGATTGTCATCCAATTTAAATTCAGAGAAGACAGAGACAAGTGGATTAAGGCAAAGAAAACTGTTATAACAAATGACAGTGTATTCCAAAATGGAAACAGACAAAGGATTTGCAAAAACGAACAACTTTAAGTATGTATGGGTCAGAAATGGTAAGATAGCCATGAGACGAAATGAAAGTGACCAAAATCTTTTGATAATCAAAAGTGAGAGTGATCTACCATAATGGATACCAGCGAACCAGTCAACTTAGTCATTCAACAAGCTGAAGATTAAAAAACAGTATTGAGTAGTAATTTTTGCCCAATTGGGGATCAAATTAAAATTCTACATGTAAATATTAAAAACTTAAGGAAAAACTGGGACTTATTTAAATTTGAAACTGGCAAGATGGGAGTAAATTGGGATATTATATTAATGACTGAGACAATATAAAAAAAATGAGAAAATATTATATAATCTAAATAATTATACAGCTCATTGGATAACTAGGGAAGACACTTTGATGGGCGGTGGTTTGGTATCCTTTGTTAATGATAATTTGCACCATAGTGTTGATAATATTAAAATAAAAGTTAATGATGCAATGGAAATAGACTTTTGCTGGGATAATGAAATGTATAAAATTTTGTTAATTTGTAGACAACCTTCAACTAATATAAATGATTTTATAAAAGCTTTAAGAAACAAATTTAAAGCCTACAACAACTCTGAAAATATTATCGTAATGGGTGATATCAACATAGATATTTTGAATAATGCTGAGAAACGTGATAATAATTGTAAAATCGGATATGGAGTTGAAAAATATAAAAATCTCTTAGCAAGCTACGGATTCGAATCGAGGATTAACATTCCTACCAGAGAGGATGTTAGAAATAACACCATAACTGTTTCATGTATTGATCATGCATTCATAAGAACCTTTAAAGATAATGTGGGAGTTACAGTCAAAAATAGAATTGCAGATCACTACATGACAGCCATTTTGATTGACACTCACAAAAAATCTAAATTTAAAAGAATTGATGAAAATCACAATTGCTTTTATAATGATAAAAAAATTTTGTCAGAACTTAATATATTTGATTGATATTTCATCAAACAAATTAAATGCCCAAATAAAATGTATGATGCTATAGAAAAAAAATACAAAATATGTATGGGAAATATATAATCATGTGCAAAAACGACAAAAAAAAATTACCAAGGAAAAATTTTATCACCGGTCAAACTGTTAGTTTAATTAACGAAAAAAATAAATTATGGCAATTAATTTAAAAAGAACCACAAGACATTGAATTAATTAACAGATACAGGGCACTGAAAAAGTTAGTCAATAGAAACATTAAAAACGATAAACACAAATTCTTTAAAAATATTATTGAACAAAACAGTGATAAAAAAATAACGTGGAAACAAATTGGTGAACTGACGGGTAAACATACTCTGAATATTAATGAATCTATTATAAAAAACTTTGGAAACTCATATCTAAAAAAACACGTGTAATAATTTTAATACATGTTTTGTTAATCAAGCAGATACTCTTAAACTAAAATATAAAAGGGATAATACAAAAGAATATACTGAAAGTAACAAAAACGAAAATACAATGTATCTTGAAGATGCAACCAAAGAAAATATTCGAAAAATTTTTAACTCTATCAAATTAAAAAAATCTGTGGGGGAAGATGGCATTTTTATTCATCATGTTTTGACTGAAAACTCGCTTAATTTTTTCGTGCCATTGATAAACTGCATAATTACTTCAGAAACTTGGCCTGATAAACTAAAATTACAACTGTTAAGACCAAGTTATAAGAAAGGAGCCAAAAATAATGTGAATAATTATAGACCTATAGCGTTATTGCCGGCAATAAACAAAATTATAGAAAAATTTTTTGCTGATAGAATACAAAATTTTTTAAATAAGTTTAAAATACTATCTAAAAACCAATTTGGGTTTCAAAAAAACAAAGGAACTATAGAATCACTTAAACAATTAAATGATAAATTGACTGCTGCTTTAAATAATGGATATTATGTTGGCGTCATTTTAATCGATCTTCAAAAAGCTTTTGACACAATAAATAGAAATATTTTACTGAAAAAAATGGAATCATGTGGTCTAAGGGGAAAAGTGCTCAACATTTTGGCCAGTTACTTAAATGATAGAATGAGTTGTGTCAAAATTGGAAGCCATAGAAGTGATATTCTTATGTGTAAAGATGGTGTTCCGCAGGGTTCAATCTTAGGACCGTTACTGTTTTTAATCTATATTAATGATATTGACAATAATATTGATGAAGGTAACCTTCAAACTTTTGCTGACGATGTATTCTTACTTTCCATTCACACTATACATAAACAAATGATAAGTAGATTGCAACATGATTTTAATAAGATTTATGAATGGTCTGTCGAAAACGATGTATTTATCTCTGAAGAAAAAACTGTGTTTATGCATATTAAAACACCTCACACAGTAATTCATCAAAAACAAGATATATTTCTACAAACAGTAACTGAACCTCAACCATTAAATGAAGTAAATGCTGCAAAATATCTAGGCTTAACTATTGATGTTACTTATAAATTTAAAGAACATATTGAACTACTTATCAGTAAAATAAGAAGTATTCTTCCAAAGCTATATCAACTAAGACCAATACTAAACAATAAAAATACAAAAATTCTCTATTACGCATGGATTGAGTCACATCTAAGATATGGCATTGAAATATATGGTTTTGCACCAGATTATTTAATTAAAAGATTACAGAGCATTCAAAACAAGGTTATTAAAATTTTATTTAAAAATAATGATCTTACTACAACTAAAGAAATATATCAATTAAATGGTATATTGGATGTATTAAAACTCAGGAACTTTGTTATAATATTAAAAAACTACTATTCTATATTTAACACAATAGACAAAAAGGTTTTATCAAATCGTTTAAATTCATTGCAATTGAAACTACCATTATTCAGGAATACCTATGGAAAACGCAACAGTAATTACACAATACCTTCGGTCTTTAATACATTGCCAAAAGATTTATTCTTTTGACAAATATTCAACTTTAAAAAAAA